>JAOXYA010492524.1:0-15216 GCA_028565675.1 Sorex palustris | reverse complement strand
AGACACATGAGTACACAGAGCCACATAGACACACATGAGTACACAGACACACATAGATACACACGAGTAGAGTACACAGATGCACAGAGACCCACAGGTGCGCACACACACATACACAGAAGCACACAGACGCATGAGCACACAGATGTACACAGATACATGAGTTAACAGATGCACACAGGCCCACAGGTACACACGCATGTATACACACAGGTGCGCGCACACACACACTCACAAGCTGCAGCCATTTGAACCAAGCAACTGACAGTCAGGGAAACTTCTCTGAAAACCCTCATGAGCACTCTTTGCTGAGTACCTGCAGGGACGGGTGCTGTGCTCGGTGGAGGATTGGCAGCAGGCTATGAAGAAGCCCTGCCTGGTCATGTGACCCCTCTTTCTCGGGGCCTCGGTTTCCCCATTTAACAGACCCATATCGAACCCAGCTGGGCTGGTGCTGAGGACGTCAAGGCCTAAAGAGCCACCCTGGGAAAAGAAGCTTCTAGGAAATGCAGAGGGTGCGCCCGCTGACCCCCGGGGCTCTGGGAGTCTCTGTCGGGAGAGGCAGGGCCGGTGCCAGCACGGCCCGCACGAGCTCTGCAGACATCCGTGGAGGCCTGCTGCCGGGCTGACACAGACGGGAATTAGGGAGACCTGCCAAAACAACCGGAAAACCAGGCAAAACAGAGGAAAACAGACGCTTGACAACAGGCAGCCGCCAGGAAGCTGCCGTGGTCCCTGGGACAGTGCGCTCTGGCGCTCCCAGCCAGCCCAGAGGTGAGCACGCGAGCAGGGAGCCGGGTCGCAGGGCTGGGGTGCAGGCTGCGCACACAGGGACCCTGGTCCAGCCCAGAGCACTGGGCTGGGAGTAGCGGTTGGACACCCCCTGGTGAGGCCCAGAAAACAAAACAGGAAAAACACAACAAACTTCGGGCCAACAGACCCGTGACTGTATCAGATCCTGGAAGCAGCCGGGGTAGGCATCTGCTAAGGAGGGGATCTGAGGAAGGACTGGAGCAAGGGGCAGACAGCACCTACATCTTGGGTGCTTGCTGGGCACATGGTGGACCCAGGTTCAATCCCCAGCACCACACGCATGGATCAGGGAGTGACCCCTGAGCACAGCCGGGTATGGGCACCCCAAAACAAGAAGAAAGCGACTTAATGGACACTCCACACAGAAGTATAAACAGGGTCAGCGCTCGGCATAGGAAGAAAACGGATTCACCATCAGAGCAACCAGACGCGCCACGGGGCACTTGCACAGCTCAATCTCAGGGACGCCCCTAGGGCTTGGTGCAATGCGGGGTGTGGACCAGTGGGGTATGTCCCACAGTCACCCGGTTCTCAGCCTCGGAAATGTAAGTTCCCCGCAGGAAGCAGCCAAGGAGTGACCTGCGAGTGGATGTTCTGGACTATTCTAACATAGAGCGCCCACTCTCCTGGGGTATGAAATGATATTCGGCAATAAGAAGGAAATGAGCCGCTGATGTCAGCCACCACACGGGTTAATTGAGAGAAGCCAGATGCAGAAGCGTCCCGACGGCCCGAATCCATTTATCTGCGATTCTCCACCAGGCCACGCTAATCCAAAGTGACAGGAAGCAGATCGGGTGCTGGCTGGGTCAGGCGTGGACACGGGGACCGACTGGAAGGGGCGTGACGGGGCTCTGGGGCCCAGGACTAGGCCCCGCATCCTGACGGGGACTGCGCTCACCCACGCCGCGTCGTCTCGGGGTGCTGAGCGCTTCCGGTGGGCGTGTGTGAATTCCGCACCAATAAAGAATGACTTAAAGAGTTAAACGAAGCGTAAAGAAGGCTGGACCTTCCCTGACTCACGGGCTGGGGCTGCAGAGTGTCTCCCAAAGTGTGACTCTGCACTGGGGGGGGGGGCTCGGGTACCACTTGGGGGGAGTTCCCGAAAGAAGGCTGCCTTGGGGCAGGACTTGCTGAGCAATTCTTTTCCCCCAAAGGGACTAAGAGGCCAAACCATCCGAGGAATGAGGAATGTCTGGGAAGGAAATGAGAGTCAATAGCCACAGAACAGGGTAGAAGAGGCCCCGGCCAGCGGCCTCCAGCTTGTGGTTGCCCCCACTCCCCCACCTGCTCTCAGGGTGTGAGCTCAGGGCGGGAACCACACGGAAGCAGGGGCGGGCGGCAGGGGTGCCTGGGCTCAGGGGACACATGTTCAGAAAGCTACCGCCGAGGTCAGTGGAATATTACCCCATCTCCCAGCGCGTCAGTCATCAGCATTGAGTGCAGTCACAGGGCAGCCTCGGGAACTGTGTGGTCCCATCAACACGGGCCAGGGGCCCCAGCACCGCCCAGGTCATCTGTGTCTACTGCCTGGGGTGGGGCCTCCCCCCAGGGAGGACAGGCTTGGGCACACCCTTTCCCAACCCTGCCAGCTGCAACCCCAGGCCTGGTCCTGTGTGATGGGCGGGCGCGGGGCCAGGCATGGGGTCTGCGGGGGGCGGGGGGGCAACAGCTGGGAGAGTGACCCTGCTATCGTGAGGGGCCAGGGAGTTCAGAGCTCCAAGAAGCCCTCGCTAATTACTCACTTTCTGCGTTTTTGGCTTCTTGGCTGCAAACTGGGACTGGGGGTGGAGTTGGAACAAAGATCAGGGTTCGGGTGGATAGCCAAGGCAGGGCGTCCAGAAAAATGGTGCCGACTGATTGATTTGAGGGAGGCTGTATGCTAAGCAGACTTCAGGAAAGTTTTAAGTTTGGGGCCGGAGAGATGTTAGTTGGGGAGGGCGCTGGCTTTGCATGCAGCAGACCTGGGTTCAATCCCCAGCACCCCACCTGGTCCCCTGAGCACCATCGGGAGTGACTTCTGAGTGCAGAGCGAGGGGTAACCCCTGAACATCCCCAGATATGCCCCCCTCAGCAAAACAAAACAAACAAACCCTGTCAAGTCTTAGGCTTTGGCCTTGGGTGCTGAGGCTGGAGGCAGGCCCCGACGTGCAGGCCCGCCATTTGACTGCTACAGTGCTTGGGGATTTATTTTTTATTGGGGGGGGTTGTTCCTGGGGCCACACCCAGCAGTGCTCAAGGGTCATTCCTGGCTTTGTGCTCAGGGGAGAATCCTGGCAGTGCTCAGGGGACCATATGTGGTGCTGAGACTTGGATTAGGGGGTGGTGGTGTGCAAGGCAAGCAGTGCAAAGCAAAAAAAAAAAAAAAGAAAGAAAAAAAAGAAAAGAAAATCTCCCATGCTAGGGTCAGAGATGGCACCGTGGGCAGGGCATGTCCCTCACATGTGGCCGGGTTTGATGTCTGGTACCATACAGGGCAAGGTGATCCCTGAGCAGGGCCAGGAGAAAGGTCTGAGCACTGCCAGGTGTGACCCCCAAACAAAAAAAAAACTAATCCTCACATGCTATATTGTTTCCCTCCGTTTTCTTTTTCTTTTTTTTTTGTGGGCAGGGAGGGGGCTTCCTCTGAGGTTATTTATTTATTTATTTTGCATTTTGGGTCACACCCAGCGATGCACAGGGGCTACTCCTGGCTCTGCAGGGGTTACTCCTGGCTCTGCACTCAGAAATTACTCCTGACGGTGCTCGAGGGACCATATGGGATACTGGGAATCGCACCCAGGTCCGCAGCATGCAAGGTAAACGCCCTCCCCCGCTGTGCTATCACTCCAGCCCCTCCTCTGAGATTCTTGGGTGTCACCAGAACTAATCTTGGTGCTGCCGAGGATCTGACCTGGGTCCTTGGGTGTTCCCGGGTATGTGCCCCAGCCACTGAGCTATCTCCTCAGCCCCTCCCGGTTCCTACTCACTGAGACCAGCTTCAGCGTCTGCCCCCGAGTCCCCCCCATGGGAACATTAAAGTGTGACAGTATGTCTGGGAGATGTCGACGAGGCCTGGGATGGAGCCCCTGGCCCTACGTCCCGGGCCCCGGAGCGACCTCCAGAATAACCAGCTGGGAATTAGCCCCCAAGGGCCCCCTCAAAAAAAACCCCGAAATGTGTCTCTGGATGCAAAGAGGGGTTCAGGCAGGCGCTGTGGCAGGCAGTGTCCGCCCCCCTCACCTCCCCAGGGCCAGATGGTTGCAGCCGGCTGGGGGGCCCCCAAGCCAGAAACCAGCCTGTTGTTTGGAAAAAACAAAGAAAACTTTCCCAAACTTGGCAGACGGCGTGGCCAGCGGCTTTCTGGACACTTTTTGGCAGCGGCAGAAGATGTATTGCTGGGTGCGAGTGGCCCAGGATGGCCGGCTGGGTCCAGCTCCCTGAGGTCCAGTAGGGCCGGAACAGCTGCTTTGGGGGTATCCGCGGGCCACTTCTGACCACCTCGCAGAAGGCCCCTCTCGATCTGGGGGTCTCCCTCGCCCTTTGCTCCCCGGTGGTCTGGTTGGCAGCCGGGTGGGCCATGCTTGGGCGGCCACTGGACACAGCTGACCAGCAGCCCCATGGCTGCGTGTTCCCGGGGGCCCCCACAGCCCCATGTCTCTTGTCGCCTCGTGGCCGCCTTGTGGGACTCTTGCCACTCACCACCCTGAGGTGCCCGAGCCCCAAACCCCATGCAGTGCTACACGCATGCGCAGTGGGCAGAGGCAGGCCCAGGGAAGTGGGCAGCCCCGACTGGCCAGGGCCTCTCACTGCGCTGCATCTCAACGCCACTTGGAACATGCCCTGGACCCCAAGCAGGTCCATGGATCCCAAGGACTGGGGCGGGGGTCAGGAAAACTCTGCCTCCGCCTTCGTACACTGGGCAAGGGGGTGGGGTGGGTGCCCTGTGGGGCTGCCCCTCCAGCACCTCTGCTGCACCCAGGGCCAGTGGTCAGCGCCACTCTTCCTGCAGATGGAGGCTGCAAGTGAGGGAGCCCATCACACCCCACTTTTTCTTTTGGCGGGGGCGGGGGGAGTACCTAGTAGGGCTCAGGGCTTACTCCTGGCTCTGCGCTCAGGGATCACTCCTGCGGACTCAGGATCTTGTGGCGCCAGGAAGAAGCCAGGATGAACCTCCCCCAGGCTATCTCTCTGACCCCTGCACACATCACCACAGCTCCATCTCCACTATCATTCCCCAGCGACCCACAAGGCCACAGAAAATCTGCCCACTCCAAGGCAAGGTTCTTCTTTTTTTTTCTTTTTTGGATCACACCCAGCGATGCACAGGGGTTACTCCTGGCTCATGCACTCAGGAATTACTCCTGGCAGTGCTCTGGGGACCACATGAGATGCTGGGAATTAAACCCGGGTCGGCCACGTGCAAGGCAAACGCCCTACCTGCTGTGCTATTGCTCCAGCCCCAGCAAGGCTCTTTATAGCTAAGCTGGACATGGCAGGGCGAGTTTACTGGGTGACAGTCCGGCGTGGCCCCCCCTTGCCACCTCTCCGTGTGGGCTCGCCTAGCATGGGGTGCTGTACAGTCCCAGTGCCAATGGCAGGTAAATGCTAGCTGGCAGAGCTCGGCCTGCCACAGGGGCTTTGTTCAGCTCCACAGACAGCTCAGCGCCAGCTCCAGCTTCAAAATTCCCTCCCCAAGTCTGCAGTGAGAAGAACTTGGTCTGCAGGAAGAACAGGAAGAGATTCCATTCTCTCTCCTCCCCCCCTAATGATTGAGAGATCATTTGACTTCAAGGACCAGGCAGAGAGAAACCCAAGGGCCAATTTTACAAGACGGAAGTCGTTGCTGAGTTAATGGTTATTTGCTGGCCACCATGTGAGCTGAGAGGCAGGAGTGCACCAGCCAGGCCCCGGGAGGAAATGGAAAGGGGAAAAAGGAATAACTGAGCCGGGTCTTGTCTCAAGGAGCTTGGGATCCAATTAAGGGAGGCAAACCTCACCCACTGTGGGAACTTGAAAACAAATACATGCAGCAAGAATCCTATGGCCCTAGGCCTGAGATCATCGCTCAGGGAAGGGTGGATGAGGACCGGGCTGGCGAGGTTAATGCAGAGAAGGATTTTTTTTTTAAGTCTTGCATATTTAAACTAATTTCCAAATAAGTGTAAATTCTGGCCCCGGCTCTACTTGTTTTGCTCCGTTGTTCTTTCAGGACAGGCAACCAGGGTGACGGCTTGAAAAAAACAACACTTCGAAATCAGTTTCGTAACCTAATGATGTTTCTTTCTCTCCTCGGAAATAGAGCCACCCACAGCCGGGGGGGACCTGCAGCGCCGGGTAGAGTCCGGGTCGGGGCGTTGAAGCCGCTTCTGGGTCTGGGCGCAGCGGCGGGCGGGCTCGGGCCGCGGCTCTCGGGCGCCCCCTGCCGCCCGGCGCTAAAAGCGGCGCCCGCGGCCGTCGAACCTCCGCTCCCCGGGACCCGCCTCCCGCCGCCCTCCGCGCCCAGAGACCCCCCTCGTCCCCCGGTCCGCCCTGCATGACATGCACGAGCCTCTCCGGCTCGCAGCCCGGCCGGGCGTCGTTGTCCCGTAAGTGATGCCCCCCGCGAGGTTTCCGCACGGCCAACACGTGCCCCCGGGGACGGAGGGATCTGGGGGGCAGAAGCGCGCGCCCATCTTCGTTCCCCGACGTGCCCGCGACGTCCCGCCGCCCCAGCTCTCTCCCGTCCACGGCGGTAGCCGGTCACCAGGCGGGCCCAGCCCCGCGTCGCCCGCCTAGGAGGCGCCCCTAGGGGCGGGAGCTGTCCGAACTCCACTTCCGGTTGGCGCCCGGACTACATTTCCCATCAGCCCCCTCTCCGTCTCGCGAGAGTCCCGCGAGACTACAGGGGTGATTAGGGCGCAGGCGCGGCCGGCCACGTGCTCGCAGTCATGGCGGCTTGCGGGGGTCTCCGCGCGGTCCGTGCGGCCTCGGGCTTGTGGAGGGGGTGAGTCTCGCCGACGGAGGTCGGGGGAGGCCGGATCTTCCGTGGCACGGTGGCGGGGCGCGGAGGGGTTGGGACACCGCCTTGCGGAGAGGGGGCTTGACCCCATCCCGCCCTTCGGGAGCGGCACCGCAACCGGCCCTGATCTCCGGCCCGGCCCAGGCGGTAGGTGCCCGTTGGGGGTGGGCGGCGTCGGGCCCCAGGGGGGCCCGCGTGCGTCGGGAGGAGGAAGACTGTCGCCTTCTCCCCGTCCGCCCCGCCACCAGGACCCAGGCTTACTGGGATTTTTTTTTTGTAATTTTTTTTTTGCCTTTTTTGGGGTCACACCCGGGCATTGCACAGGGGGTTCCTCCTGGCTCTGCACTCAGGAATCACTCCTGGCGGTGCTCGGGGGACCCGAGGGGATGCTGGGAATCGAACCCCAGGTCGGCCACGTGGAAGGCAAACGCCTTACCCCGTTGTGCTATCGCTCCAGCCCCAGGCTTACTTGGGATCTCGTCTGCCTCGCAGAGAAGAAAGTCCGGAGTAGGCGAACAGTGAGGTGAAGCGTTTTGTCGGGAGGTTTTGAAGGGGAGTCAGAGAAAGTGGGAGTTGAGTGCTCAGGAGAGAGCCCGGGCTTCTCTTGTGAGTCCCAAGTCGACCATCCCTCCTCCAGGACAGAGAACAGCCGATAATGCAAATCACAGAGTGAGGTTTATTGTTCCAGCCAGCTGGAGTCCAAGCAAGGGCCTTGAGCACCAAATTCAGCGAGTTCTTACAAACTTTTTTTTTTTTTTTTTTTTGCTTTTGCCTCATGACGTCCAGTTACATTCCAGGGATGTAGTCTTTGACAAAAGCATCCGTTTTTTGTGCTTTTCTTGTCCTGGAAGAAGCCTAGGTCACTCTGAAGGCCACAAAGCCTGGCATGGCAGTTCCACGGCTAAGTGAGTCCTAACACTCCAAGGGCGGAGAGAGCCCTGCACGGAAGTATGAAAGTCCCCATCTCAAGAGGGGAGATGCGGGCGACACGTGCTCGGCCACGTGGGCACAAGCAGCACATGGGCTTGGGCAGCATATGCCCTGCCTTTGTTCAAGGTGGCCTTTCTAGGGTTTCTCCAACCTGTCCCCACGTGGGCTTCTACCTAGGTAAAAGGAGGTTCCGGGGGAAGGAGGGCTTGGGAGTGGTGATGGTCTTCTTTGAAATCCCTTTCCCAGCCTTTTGTTTCTGCAGGAGCTTCTCTGGGCCTGTTTCTGTAGCTAGGTGAGGGTCTGATCAGACCTTAGTTTCACTTTTTTCCTACTTTTTACAAGGTCAGCTTTTGCCATTGCCTTGGGAGGGGGTCTTCCCTGTCTGCCTACATCAGTATGAACCTCTGGAGTGCCTGAAGGAGGATAACCGCCATCTTTGGCTTGTCTTGAGGGTGGCTATGCCCGGGACTTAATCCTGCCCCTTCGCTTGGGGATCACTCCTGTGGGTACCATATGTGATGCCGGGGATCGAACCTGAGTCGGCCATGAGCACAAAGCGCCCTCACCTGTTACTATTGTTCTGATCCCCTTTGTTCATGCTTTTGGAAAATTTATTTTTGCTGCTTTATTAAGGATGATAATGGAGCGATAGCACAATGGGTAGGGCGTTTGTCTTGCACGTGGTGGACCGGGTTTGATTCCTCTGTTCCTCTCAGAGAGCCCTGCAAGCTACCGAGAGTATCCCGCCCGCACGGCCGAGCCTGGCAAGCTCCCCTTGGTGTATTCAATACACCACGAATTGAATACGTGGTGTATTCAATCCCAAAACAGTAACAAGTCTCACTATGGAGACGTTACTGGTGCCCGCTCAAGCAAATTGATGAACAATGGGAGGACAGTGCTATTAAGAGAGTGTGTGTGTGTATGTGTGTGTGAACGTTCATGTGTGCGTCTGTGTATGCAAGCAAGCAAGCCACACTCAGTGGTGCTCTGGGGTTACTCCTGGCTCTGTCACTCAGGAGTTACTCCTGGCAGTGCTCGGGCACCGTGTGGGGATGCTGGGGATCGAACCCGGGTCAGCCACTTGCAAAGCAAGTGCCCTCCCCCTCTGTCCTGTCGTTCCGGCCTGGGTCACTGGCTTTCAATCTTAATTCATCACACGGTGGTCTGTGGGGTGATGGAGAACTAGTTATACAGTGAGCCTCGGGTTAACGTTATGCTTTTCTCCCTCAAGTGACATTGGCAGACATTGGCGGTGAGGAGCAGACCTGCAGGTTTAAGGAGGAACCGATAATGGGCCTGGGAGGTAAGTACTTTCCCTACGGTGGGCCTCTTAGGTGGAGCCTGGTTGAAATCCCCATCACTGCGCATGTTTCCCCGCGCACCACCAGGGGTCACTGCTACACACCCCCCTTAAGATTCACAGTCCTGAATTCCCCCACCCTCAAGTCAGGACTAGAGCCCCCAAATGAGTACGAATGGGTGCAGGCCAGATGTGGGTGTTGACCAGGGCGGGAGGGTGGCAAAGCCTACCCTATGCCCCTCTGACACCCAGGACCAGTTCAGGGAACTCAGTGGTGGCCACTAGGTGTCAGTGTTTGCATCGGAAATGGATGCTGCCCTTGCCCCGGGTTGATGCTGGAGACTGGGAGTTGTGTTGCGCGGGTTCTGGGTTCTAGAAATGCCGGCCAGTGGGCGCACGAGGGAGCTGCCCGGCAGGGGGCACCTTTTGTGAGAAATTGAATTGCCGAGGTTCTGGGTCAGCACCCGCCTGGCTCTACAGAAGTGCGTTGCTCACCGTTTTCTTTTTTTTTTTAAATTTATTTATTTATTTATTTATTTAGCTTTTTGGGTCACACCTGGCGATGCACAGGGGTTACTCCTGGCTCATGCACTCACGAATCACTCCTGGCGGTACTCGGGGGACCATGTAGGATGCTGAAAATCGAGCCCAGGTCGGCCACGTGCAAGGCAAATTGCCCTACCTGCTGTGCTATTGATCCGGCCCCAACGTTGCTCACGTTTGCTCTTTCAGATAAAAGGTGGTTGCAGACTTCAGGGACTGCCATGGGAACGCTGTCATCCTAAAACGCCAAGCGGGAAGCTCTTCACGCTGCACTCCCTGGGGGTGAGATTCCCAGCTTGGGCACAGACTGCGATCCCGTGCCACGTTGGTCTGGGCAACAGCTCCCGGTGACTTGCCTCCTGTAAGGGATGTGACGGGGATGCTCTCCTGCGCCCCTCACACAGCAGCTGTTCTCAGAGTGGCCTGTGGGTCAGTGTTTCCCTCCCTGTGCTGGGGAGACACACCCTGTGCGGGCCTCCTGTGCTAGCGTCCAGGGCTGGTTCCCGGATCTGCATGGCCTGAGCTCCATAAGGCGTGGTCGGGAACAGAGTTGAGATCAAGGCTAGCTGAGATCAAGGCTAGCGAGGTGGCGCAGGTGTCAGGGGCGTGCCTGGCTCTGGTTCATTCCGTGCCACCAAATGCCCCCACCCCTGCACCTGAGACCCCAGCATAGAGCCGTCCAGCCTGTCATTGCTGGGATGTGCCCCTGAACACTGCTTGGGAGTGTTCCTTCCCCGCCCCTCAAACCCCCCTCCTCTCCCTCCACCCCCCGAAAAAAATTTGATGAGCTTGAAAGTTTGTTCTGCTTTTGGGTTGTTTATTTTGCTTTTGGGTCACTCCCAGCAACGCTCAGGAGTTACTCCTGGCTTGGGGCTTGGGAAATACAAAGCAGTGCTGGGGATCAAATCCGGGTCACTGGCATGCAAGGCAGACGCCCTCCCTGCTCTTTTGGCCCCATCTTCAACTTAGCTAATGATTTTTGGCTGGGAGAAGGCCACACCTGGTGGCCAGGGCTTATTTCTGATTCCACGCAGGAGTTACTTCTTGTGGTGAGGGAGCTATACGAGGAGGAGGGGATCGAATCCAGGTCAGTTGTGTACAAAGCAAATGCCCTGCCCAGTGTGCTATGCTAATTACAGCCACTCTTAGGGCCTTTAGGGTTTTTTTGTTTGTTTTTTAAGGTTTGGGGGCTACCTCGGCCCCCTACAGGGATTACTTCATGGAGGGGACCTTTCGAGGTCAGACCCACCCAGGTCCACTGCATACAAGGCAGGCACCCCGTTTCAGTTCTTTGAGCGTTGAGCGTTCACCTTCTTGGGCTGTTGTTGAGCCCCTGCCTGCCGTCGTGGTTCTGAGTGGGGGCTGGGAGTGGCGGCAGCGCGCGGCTGGGGCCGAATGTCCTGCACAGTACAGCTGCCCCACCTCCCAGCACGTGTGGATGGCTGGCCCCGTCCTGGCAGTGAACACCTCACGTACATGAGAACCACCCGCATGGCCTGCCTGGACTCTGCCGCAAGTGCTCCCGGTTGGGCGGCGCACCTGTTTCCTGGGGAGCAGCACCCCCAGCGCGGGGCTGAGCCTGAGCAGGAGCTTGCAGATGCTGGTTCCCCTCCTCCTGGTCAGGCTCCTGCTGCAGGCGGGCTGGCCCTGCCCTGCTTTAGTTTCATTCCGAGGCCTCGCCCGGCAGTGCTCAGGGGACATGAGCACATGAGCCTGTGGCCAGCCACCTGCAAGGCAGTTTCCTCGTCAGCCCTGTGCTCCCGCCCTGGTGCTGGAGAGGGAGGGGCCGGGGCACTGCGCCTGCGGGCGTGGGGTGGGTCTGCCCTGAGCTGTGATGATGCGTTATCCCTGTCTGAAGGCAGTGGCCTTCCGTGTGGATATTGTGTGACTGACGCTCAGCTTCGGGCCTGGCCTGACATCTTGGCTCCGTCTGAGGCCAGCACGGCATGAGTGGGGCTTTGTGTCATTTCCCCGATCCAGGCCCGGCCCTGTTCCTGGCAGAAGCAGCTGCTCCGCAGGATGTAAGTGCATCGGTGGCCTGGACCCAGTAAGTGGGGGGACGCCTCCTGGGCGGGTCCCTGCCCCCAGCTGCCCTGACAGTGCCCCAGCCGATGATGGTTCGTTATCCCTGTCTGAGTCTCTTGCCTGAGGGAAAACCATGGTCTGAGGCTGGGGGCTTGGCAGGCAAGTGGCCGAGGGCTTCCACATTGCGGGGCAGTGGGGGGACCAAACCCAGCGGTGGTCAGGGATCACCCGGGATTAAACCCAGGCTGCCTTGTGTGCAAGGCAAACACCCTCCTCCCTGTGCTGTTGCTCTGGCCTGGGTCTTGCTCTGAGGGGTCTTGTGGTGGGCTGCTGGGTTGGCTGTAGGCGTCCTGGTGGGTGTCAGTGGACCGTGGCTGGGTTTTCTGCCCTCCTGCCTGGTCTTGGGCAGAATTTAGTGGTCTTGGGGCTGGGCACACGCCAGTCTCTCTCCTTCTGGAAGACTCGGCTGCCAACAGGGTGAGTAGCAGAGTGTCCCTGGGCAGGGCAGGGTCTGGCTTTGCCCACGTGCCAGGCTTCGCATGGACGCAGACGCCTTTGTTTCTGTTGAGATATTTCTAGCTGCGGCTGAATATTTTGGTCACCCAGAAAGCTCTGCGAGGGGTATTCTGAGGCCAGTAGCCTGTGACTTGCAAGGGGAGCCGCTGGGGGCGGTGGCGTGCAGGAGGGGGTGGGCGGCTCCTGGGGTCTGTCTCTGGAGCTCTGAGCACCATTGGGTGTAGCTCAAAAGACAAGGTGTAGGGATTGGAACGACAACACAACAGAGGGAACACATTTGCCTTGCACACAGCTGACCCGTGTTCTATTCCCAGCCTCCCATATGGTTCCTTGAGCATCGCCAGGAGTAACCTCTGGGTGTGATCCCAAAAAGCTAAAAAAAGAGCACGCTTGAGGGTTAGGGGGGTCAGATACAGGGTAAACCCCCTGGTCCGAGGCGGCCTCTCAGCCCTCGCGCCTTTGGGTTTCTCTCGGCTCAGGTGAGCGCCACGTGCTGCACCGGTTACTCGACTCCCAGACCATCTCCCTCACGCCGCCTCGGCTGCTGTGGCTGCTGTCCTGACTGACTACTGTACCCCCAGGCCCGGCGACAGACCCTAGCAGCTCCAGAAATGAGGCTGTGACCAAGGACGCTCAAAAATCCCATCGCTGCAGCCCTGGGCTGGGCTAGTCCCAGACTCCCCAGAACTGTTGGCGACCTCTGATGGTGGGGAACTGGCTGGGGGTTTTCTCTGAAACGCGAATAAATGGTTTAAAGGGCTGTTGTGGGTCTCAGCTTTCCGCCAGTGCACAGACATCATGTTGGGTGACTGGAACCTCATCTCCAGCCTTCACTGCAGTGTCCTGAGGACACAAAGTGTCAGTGGTTTGTTGTTTTTTTCCTCCTTTGGGTCCAATCCAGCAGTGCTCAGGGCTCATTCCTGGCAGGGTCTGGGAGACCATCTGGGGTTCTGGGGAATCACACCTGCGTGAGGGACACGCTGGGTCTTGCCACCCACCAAAGGCTCTCGGATCCCTTGAAAATAGGGTGACAGAGGGGAGTGTGGGTGAGGGGTGGGATTGCTAGGGTGCTGGTCCTGTCCAGGGTTCCTGGGAGACCCTTCCCCCACATGGCTCTGGCCTTTGTGCCAGTTACATACAGGCAGCCCGGCACAGGTAGCTTGTGGAGAGCCTTGTCCTGCCAGGGACCAAACTGCCAAATCCCCTGGAGGAAGCGACAGTTCGCCAGGGCTGCTGCTGGGGCAGTGGCCCAGTGCCACTGCGGCACCTGCCCCTGGAACAGTAAATCCAGGGTGTGTTCAGGGTTGGCTGTGTATGCTTCCTGCTGTGGGAAAGGTTGTGACATCTGGCCCATCACTTCTGATGGGAATCTGAGGGTTGGTCACCTAAGAACCACACACTTGGTGGCGGCTGGTCACACATCTCTGACGAAACCTGGCCGCCCTCCTTGGCCTCTCCGGGTTGCAGAGCCCTGAACTGCCCCCATTAGGCACCATCCCTAGTTGGTCCCCGCCACAAGCAATGAGACGCGCTTCCCGCTGTGGTTATTTATGCAACCGCTTAGCATCGAACTTACTGGCCTCTGGGGTTCAGCCGACAGCAGGTGTCTGTTCTCCCGGAAATTCTGCCGGGCTGAGTCCTAAAGTTGGGGGTTGGATATGCGCTACGAGGTGTTCAGGCTGGGTCACGTGTGCGTGTGTCCCTCTGGGACTCCGTGACCTCAGGGTGCCCGCTGGCATTCCTAAAGTCCCTTGGCACCAGCTGTGGGTCGCACTGGGTCGTGCTGAGACTTGGTTCCTCAAGTGGTGTCACCCTGCCTCTGTCTGGGCGGTTTCTGCCTGGGGCAGGATGGGCAGTCCTGGTCACTGGGCTGCAGGGACCCCGGCGGGCTCAGCGCTGGTACAGCCAAAGGATGCCCGCCTCGTGCAGGGACTTCCACAGCGTGGCCTCCAGGGACAGGTCGTGGTTCACGTAGAAAACCAGCGGCTTCCTGACGCGCTCAAAGTAGTGGTCGGAAAACTTCTTGTAGTTGCTTGTGATGAATCCATAGGCACTGACCTGGACAGGGCAGAGCACATGGCCTTGACCTGCCTCCTGACCCCAGCTCCCAGAGGTGTGACAGGGAAAGCCCACCAAGACTTGCCTCGATGCCCGCTCCCTGGGGCCTGATAGTTCAGAGGACAAGGCGACCCCAATGCCCCCCAAGGTCCCCCAGCTCTGCCAGTGACCCCTGAGCACTGAGTGTGACCCAAACACCAAAAACTTAACAAAAGACCCAGCCAACTTCCCTCCTAACCAGCTGTTAGGGGGCAGGACCTTGGAGGCTGGGAAAGAAAGAACACAGTTCTGCCGAGATGGACATTTGCCCAGGGTGGTGGTGTGGCCAGTGGCTGCCAGACTGTAGGGACGGCAGGGCTGGTCCGGGAGCCCCAGAGGGGAGCAGGCGACGCACTGGCCTTTGAGGGTGTCCCTGAGCACTTACCTGGTCACAGGTGTGCAGAGCTGTGAGCAGCATGAGGGCCCCCGTGCTAGGCATATACAGGTTCCCAAATTTTGTCTTGATGAACTTGGATTTCAAAAACCTGCGAGCAGAGAGGCAGCGGGGCTGGGTGGCCGCCAGGGCCCTTCTGGCCTTCATCCCTACCCCTCACCCCGGCTGCTGGCCTGGGGTGCAGCGAATACCTGAGCAGAAGTCGGGGACAGACGCGACACCGGGCAATCCTGCCCTCTTGCCCGCTCCCCAGGACCCCTCCACTTGGCCTCGCCCCAGGCCAGCCCGAGACCCAGACCCCTTGTCACACTCTCAGACGGGGTCACAGGAGATCAGGCGGGCAGTGCCCGTGCCCTGTGGTGCCTGGAGTCCAGAAGGGTGGGAACCGGGTACGGGTTCCCGGCCCCCTGCCTGCCACCTGTGGGAGCCTCACTGCTGTGTAGGGCCTGGGGGTGACCTGTGGTATCCGGCCATCGTGGACTGGGAAGCCCAGAGCATCTCTAGGTGGACACCCTTAGGATGCGGGAGGGAGGGGACAGCCCTGAGGGTCTCCCTCCTGGCCTGTGCCACAGAAGCATCTGCTGCTGCGGGGGGGGGGGGGGGGGGGGGGGGGGG
>JAOXYA010492480.1:0-15220 GCA_028565675.1 Sorex palustris | reverse complement strand
ACGCAACCGGGATGAATGGAGACGTTACTGGCACCCGCTCGAGTAAATCGATGAATAACGGGGATTAAGTGATTAAGAAGTGATGTTTATCAGGGATATTTATTAGAAAGTTTCTTTTCTTGTGATATTTTTAATGTGGTTTGGGTATCAGTGTAATTCTGGATTTATAAAATGAGTCTAGAAGTGGTCCTGCCTCCAGTACTTACATTGAAGTATTACACTGTCAATCTCTTTACGAGTAATTGGTCTGTTTGAAGTTTAGTTTTTTTTCATGATTCAGTTGACACACATATTACTAGAAACATCCAGTGCTACAGTTGCTATATATTTATTCACAGTAGTCTCTTACTGCCTTGTGCTGAAGTTTTAATTTTCACTGTCTCCTTTTTCATTTTAAATTTTATTTGACTCCTTTCTTCTCTAGTACTTGGCAAATCAGCTATTTTTCAATTCTGTCGATATTTTAAAAAAAAACTCTTAGTTTTTTTCTCTTTTCCTGATCTTTTTAGTCTCTATTTTATTTGATTACACTCTAAAATAATTTATTTCCTTCCTTGCAATATCATCAAATTCAGTTAATTTTTTATTTTACAGATTCCCTCATGTGTAAAGTTGTAGTGTCCCTTGAGGTAATCCCTATGCTTTATTTTGGATCTATTCATGTGTATCTAAATAAGCAGAAAATCTGATTTACTATTGCTATTATGTCAGTAATTTCAATGTATTATAATTCTCTTCCTTTGTTTCTCTTCTGCTACCTTAGACTGTAGTTTTGGTAATTTTTGATAGTGGGATACTTAAATTTTTATCTCCTCTGTGCATCTTTAATGTGTTTTTACTTTTAATGGGGAGTACACAAAACACTTGCTAGTTTTTTAAACTAATTTAATATTAAACATATAGAGAAGCTCTACTTTATTTTCCCCATAAAACCACCAAATATGGTTTTGATGCCACAGCATCTATCAACAAATTATTATTTTTAACAATTTTGTATTTTAAACTTCACGATTACCCCCCACATTACATTAGATTACAATGAGTTTTACTCTATAAATGTTTGTGTATGATCCTCTAAAGCAACGCCAAAAGTAATCGCTATGTCTAGAACCAAGAGTAAACCCTGCATACCACTGAAACCTCTGGGTGTGCTCAACCACCACCACCACCTCCACCACCATCATCATCACCATCACCACCACTCTTCTCTAAACACACAATCTCTACTTGTTGCTAACCAAGTATACTTATGTTTAAGAATAGAATGTATACTTTCTGGACACATGGGAAAGACCCAACTAAGAATAGCCAATTTGTACATAACAACACATTAAGAAGATCATACATAATGACCAAGTAGCATTCATCCTAGAGATTCAAGGAGGGGTTAACAAATGCAATTCAACAAATGTAATAACCTATATCAATATAAGGAAAAATTAAAATTATGTGATAGATACATAGAAAGCATTTGACAAGATCCAGCACTTATTTATGAAAAAAATTAATAAAATGGGAATTGAACTTTCTTTAATGCAGTTAAATCATTTTAGCACAATCCACAGCAAACATCATCTCAAATGGTAAAAAAATGAATTCTTTCCCTCTAATATCACACAAAAGACAAGGCAGCCCAATCTCACCACTACTATTCAATTTAGTGTTAGAATTTCTTGCCATAGCAATTAAGAAAGAATGAGATATTAGAAGCATCCAGATAGAAAGAGAACAAATCAAGTTCTTACTATTTACAAATGACATGATACTAAGAAAGCCCCACAGCTCTATTAAAAAGCTCTTAGAAGCAGAAGTCTTATAAAGCAGTAGAATACAAAATCAACAGTCAAAAATTTATGGTTTTACTATATGCAAATAATGAAATAAAAGAGAGAATTTAAACAATCCCATTCACAACTGTGCCTCAAAAATCAAGTAACTAGGAATTAGCTTAACAAAAGAGATAAAAGACCAATAGGAAGAAATTACAACACCCCACTAAAAATAACTAAAGAGGACAGCAAGGAACAGAAACATCCCCTGTCCACAGATCCTTAAGATTGGCATCTTCAACATGGTAATATTTATCAAAGCATTTTGCTGATTCAGTGAACTCCCTGTAAGGTACCCATGGCATTTTTCAATGAAATAGATAAAATATGTCTAGCAAACATATGGAATAATAAATGACCCACTCCTCAAATAGCCAGAGCAATCCTAGGATAAAGAAGAAGGGAGGCAAGGCTGGAGCAATAGCACAGTGGGTAGGGCGTTTGCCTTGCACATGGCTGAATGGGGTTCAATTTCCAGCATCCCATATGGTCCCCTGAGCATTGCCAGGAGTAATTCCTGAGTGTACATCCAGGAGCAACCACTGAGCATTGCCGGGTAGAACCCCCCTCCCCCCAAAAAAGAAGAAGAACTGAGGCATGGCTATCCCAACTTCAAAGTGTGCTATAAAGCTGTATTGTTTAAAACAGCATGAGCACGTACTGGAATAAAGACTGATCCTCATATTAATAGAACTAAATTGACCATCTCAGACACTAAGGTGTATGAATAGTTCATTTTTGATAAAGGAGCAAAGAGCCATATAATGAAACAGGGAAATCCTCTTGAACAAGTGGTATTAGGAAAACTGATTGGTCATATGTAAAAAATAAACTCATATATATGCCTTGGGCTGGAGCAATAGCACAGCGGGTAGGGCGTTTGCCTTGCACGCAGCCAACATGGAGTTCGATTCCTCCGCCCCTCTCGGAGAGCCCAGCAAGCTACTGAGAGTGTCTCGCCTGCATGGCAAAGCCTGGCAAGCTCCCCGTGACGTATTCGATATGCCAAACACAGTAGCAAGTCTCACAATGTTACTGGGCCCGCTTGAGCAAATCAATGAACAAACGGAGGACCGTGACCATGATCGGTATATGTATGTGTGTGTATGTATATATCTATACACACATGTGAATATGTATGTATGTATGTGTATATATATATATATAGACATAAAGATTTTCTACATAGCCCTACCTCCTGTCAAAGCTGGATTCTTTATAGCGTCCTAATGCCTCATTAGCGTTGGGTGTTTTGTTTTGTTTTAATATTGCTTAAAATTAAGGTGTACGTGCATGTGTGCATGTGTGTGCGTGTGTATGTGCGTGCGTGCGTGCGTGCGTGTGTGTGTGTGTGTGTGTGTGTGTGTGTGTCCCAAACAGGACTCAAGGTCTCCGGCCCCGCTGGTGTTTCTCATCCTAGAGGTGCTGTGGTCTCCAGGGACTGTGGGAATCAGACGGTCAGGTGCTTGCCTTGCACTGTCCTGCCTGCTGTACTTTCTCCTGGCCTCAGAGACCCTCTTCTAGCTCTTCCAAACAGGGAGACTGCTGTGTGCCCTGGAGTTCCAGATTTTGCTACATCTGCTTTCGAAGAAATCTTCATAATAGTTTATTTTCATTTTAGGATCTTCAGTTCTGACACGTAGTTTCCTGTAAAGCAAAGAAGAGAAAAGCATTGTTTTTGCTCTTAACCTGGGGAGGTATGTGGGGGGTATTGGGGTCACTCCCCGCAGTGCTCAGGGATGAGCCCAGACCTTCTGCGTGCACCAGGCACCCCTGCCTGCCACCCAGCTCTCCCACCTGACAGGTGTTTGTTAAATGTATCTGTTTTGCTTTTCTCTCAGAGAGTTGCCCAGAGTTATTCAGATTCCTCTCTTTGCCCCTAGGTGTGATTTATAAGTTGGGTTTGGGGTGTTATCTGTCCACCGCACATTCATGTTTCCACTCCCACACTTATATTTCTTTTTGTGCTTTTATAAGCATGACTTTCACGAGACATATTTTCAAATCTGCTTGTTGCCTTCAAAACCCAGATCATCTTTAAGCGTTTTGGTGCTTACAGTGATTTTTCTATTATATATTTCAAAAGTGCATTTAATCATTAGCTGTTAATTAAGATACTTTTGTTCTTCTGGTCCTGCTGAATTGGAGAATATTGCTGCCCTTGTAAAAATTACATCTGTAAATGTTATTTCTGGGGACAGTATCATTTTTAGGAAAAACGAATGTGAAAGAAGAGTATTGTCCAAGATAGTCTGTGGATACACGAAATTACGTTTGAGTTGGTTGTTACTGTACTCTGGCTTCCGGAACTCAGCCTGAGTGCTGTCAGGGACACAAAGGGTCACTGGATGTGCTTTAGAAGAGAAGATGGGTAGGCAGGAAAAGCAAAATGTTCCAGACACTTCTCACTCGTATTTTTCTCCTGTGAAAAATGAGTTCTATTGTCAGATATAATTCCTTTTTAATAAGAACATTGTCCATCTTATGTTAAAGCTAGTCATTTGTACTGGCTGTTTTTGTGCATTACTGGTAGTACACTTGTAATGCACAGAAACTCCTTATACCCTTGGTATTCACAAATTTAACAGCTTTTTTTTTTTCTTTTAAGAATTCTCATACCGGAAAGCTTGTGTACAGACGTGAGTCACTTGGTGACTCACTGCCCAATGTCTACTTCTTACTGATGCTATTCCTTATTCACTATCATATTGGGTCACAATAAATCTTTTAAAATTAATATAAGGAGCTTAGTTTAATATTAACATTTTTATTCATGTATTGGTGAGACAAGGCAGCAGAAAGTGATGATACTTAGCCAAAAAATAGAAGTTTGGTTCTGTGGAACAACTCAGTCTTGCCAGATATTTCATGTAGAAAAAAGAAGAGCAAACACTTGCAAAAATGTTTTAGTAGGGTTTCCAGATAGTGCAGATACTGCTTGTGAAGTTCAAAAGTGTTCAGCTTGGAGAAATAGTGACAGTCATCAACAGTTTGGCTCTGATTCTGAGCAGTCAGGACAGAGGTGCCTGTCACGGCTTCATGAGGGTCCCAGGTTCTGTCCCTGGCACTGCCAGGAGTGACCCTTGAGCACAGAGCTGGGAGTAGACCTGAGTCCCACTGAGTGTGGCCCTCAGAAGAACCATTTTTCACTGTGTCCTATGAATTTGGATGGTAACTGGGGAGGTATTTTTCTGTTGGATTATTTCACTCTAGGCTGAAGATGCTCTTTGAGACATTCATAAACCAGGCATCAGCCTGATGCAATTCCCTGTCCTGGGCGAGCTGTGATCTAGTTGGTCTTTGAGGAAAGGGGGACTGTGTCATGACCAGCCTGTTGGGACGGTGGCCTCTCGCCACTCTGGGGCTGGGCAGGGGAGTGGGTAGGCGAGGGGGCCCCTGATTCCAGGGGCTCCAGGCATTGACTTGACCTGAGATAGGTGAGGCGGGGCACTGCCATGATTCCAAGGGATTTGGAGGAATAAGAAATTGCAGGTTACTGAAGGTGACAGGGGACACAGAAGCAGGGACTGGCATTGTGACCAGATGGCAGTGGGGAACTGTTGGAGATCTGGCTCCTGGGCCGCCTGGGGAGTCCAGGCTGCAGTAAAGGAGGCAGCCGGCGTTGAAGACAGGGTGAAGCAGTGGAGCAAGGAGAGAGTTTTGGCAGGCACAAAAGCGTCAGCCCCACAGGAGGAGGCGCTGGGGACAAACACTCTGGGAACCCATCGGGAGGGAGAGGTACCTCTGAGAGCCTTTGCCTACTCGAGGGTCACTTCAAGGTTGTAGGTGTGTGCGTTGTCTGGCAACAATTCTCGAATCCAGACCTTAGAATCTTTCCCTTGGGCCCCAATGAAGGAAACACAACCTGCAGGTGTGTGACAGTCCTGTGTGGCCCAGGCTACCCCAGCCATGCCCCTGAGCAGAGAAACTGATGGGCGCGGTGTCCGCAGACTGCCTGGGCTGACCAAGGGCCAGGAGAGCACCTGAACCCGGGATTCGGGGCCTGCAGGAATCCTGCCTTGTCTGTCCCCAGAGAGAGGCACGCCTTCTGGAAAAGGCGTGAGCGGGACTTTGTAGAATGCTAGAGGTTTCCCAGTTGTTGGTCTCCCACTGGCTCTTTGCTTGAAAAAGTTACTAAACTCTAGTCTGAGATTAGGGGTTGTAGGTTGTCTGTTTGCTTTGAGGTGGACAGAAGCAGGGCCTTCAGCCCAAGTCTTCGGGAGAGTGCTGGCTCTGGGCTCTGTTTACACTCCTCAAGTATAGACTTGTTGCACACTTTTCATGACTTTGGAGTTTCCAGTATATTGATCTCAGCATGGGTATGCTGAGAATGAAGCCACAACAACTTCTCAGTAAAGGGACAGGCGATCTGGTCCCTGGTGGAAAGTAATATACTTGATATTTGCAGAGTAACAGATTTCAGTAAAAATTCCTGAGAGAGAGAGAGAGAGAGAGAGAGAGAGTGAGTGTTCTGGTCTTGTGAAATGAGCATTTTCAACAAGGGACCATTTTTCCTGAGGAACAGTGGCGGCTCTGCGTTGCCCAGTGGCTGGCGTGGGACACTCTGAAGCAGCACCCGGCTTTCTTGGTGGCTCAGGAGCAGCCTCAGATCCCAGTGGCTGTGTGCCTGCAGAACTGCACTGTCCTTCCTGTCTCTGGCCCCCTCAGTTCTTGCTCCTTGGGGCAGGCGGGGACGAGGTGGGGCTTCTCCCCAGACTGTGTGCTTCCCCAGCAGTGCTCTGGACTGCTTTACCATGCAGAGTTGGGGGTCGGGGCGGCAGGCAAGGGGGTGGAGGTTGTCCTTAAATCGCCCTGGAGCCCAGGCAAAGGCATTCTGCTCTCACAGAAAGTCTGCTCTGCTGGGAATGCGTGGAATTCGAACTTAGTAAATAATTCTGCTTAATGTTTGTTTACTGAACATGCCTAAATAGATTAGAGTTTAGACAGATAGGAGACTCCGAGCTGGGCTGCAGAGGCGGTTGGGCAGCATGGAGCCAGGTCCCCCTGGGTTTTGCCTCTTTCCCAATAGACTGCTGAGGGTTTCTGAGCCGCCAGGCTGGACGTCTGGGTGCCGGGTTGTGTGGTTGGGGGCAGGGATGGGGGTTCCAGGAGGACTGTGGGGCCCCTGTACAGTGTTTGTGTAGTGAAAAGCAGCCATGGTCCCATGTGAGGGGACGTTCTCTGTCTTTGCAATCACCGGGGTCTCTGTTTCTCTGGGGTCCCCATAAAGACACTGAGTGCGGAGTTTCATTTTCTGCTGTCCTGCAAGAAGAAAGCTTGTACTACAGTTTTGCACTGATGTGCATTTTTATTATTTGTGTGTGTGTTGGGGGAAGGAGCGAACACACCCATTGGTGCTCAGGGTTCCACTCCTGGCATGCTCTGGGGAGTGACCCGTATGTGGTACTGGGACCTGGAACCAGAGTCCACTCATGCAGAGCAAGTGCCTCTCTGGCCCAGAGACTACCTTCCTGTTTCTTGCTCACAACCATCCTTTTGGAGTTGTGAGCAGCTGTGGGGATTGGGGTGCCTAACACGCATTCTGCGAGGTCCACTGACCACAGCACCTGGGTGGGACCCTTCATACTCCTTGCAGAGATGCTGGGAGAAGCAGCTGAATTCCCAGTGTTTGCGAAGTGCTTCAAGCCAGGCTCGGCCCATGGTTGGCTCCAAGTCTGGGGTGTGATGATTTTTGTTTTGCTGGCGTTTCATCCTTAGCATGAATTTCTGATTGACTTTTCATGTTTTCCTAGCAAATTGGAAAACAATTTGAAGTGAAGCTGTTAGTACTTTAGGAGTTACCAGATAATCCAAAATTTGTTCATAATTTACTATAAAAAACTGATGGGCGCTGGAGCGATAGCACAGCTGATGGGGCTGGAGCAAAAGCACAGCGGTAGGGTGTTTGCCTTGCATGTAGCCAACATGGCCGACCCGAGTTCGATTCCTCCACCCCTCTGGGAGAGCCTGGCAAGCTACCGAGAGTATCTCACCCGCACGGCAGAGCCTGGCAAGCTCCCCATGACGTATTCAATATGCCAAACACAGTAACAACAAAGTCTCCAATGGAGACATTACTGGGCCCGCTTGAGCAAATCGAAGAACAACGGGAGGGCCCTTTACTATAAAAATGGCTTTTTTGGATCTGGAGAGTTGTCCCTCATCTTCAGTATGTCTGGTCTGGCAGTGTGTACTTCTTGTAGAATCATGAAGCTGGACTTTGAAGATCTCCAAATGATCGCATTTTGCATCCTGACCAGCGGTGGTTGGACTAACTGGCCCTCCTGTCATATGCCTCCCCGGAGAACTTGCTGTCCCGGGAGCCTCTCTGCTGCTTGTACATCCGTATTGTGGAGAATCTTAGCCCCAGGTGGGGTTCTGGGGTCTGCCCCTCACAAAGGTGGTTGGAGAGGGTCTAGAAAAGGCCCCGCCTGTGCCACATACCGCAGAGATGCCCGATACACACACCTGGCAGTGACTTCTCCCAGCTGCAGAGTGGGTGTCTAGGGGAGCTGGGTCACAGGAGCATGCAGAGTGGAAAGCACTTCACAGCATGGGCCCAAGTCATGAGTGGCTGCCCCCGTCTCACTGTCTGGAGATCCTTTTCTCAGCCCCCTAATCCCATGCGTAGAGACAGTACAGTGGTTAGGATGCTTCCTTGCACGTGGCAGCCCAGTTCAGTCCCTGGCATCCCTTTGGTTCCCCCGAACCCCACCAGGAGTGATACCTGAATACAGAGCCAGGAGTAAGCCCTGAGCACTGCTGAGTGTGGCCCCAAATCAAAATCAGACAAAAAGAAGTATAAGTGGGCTTGTCGCTTGGAGTCCTGGGAAGCAATTAAGATGAGCTGTCATTCAGTGGAGAACTGGAACAAGTGAACCTTGATAGAGACTATCAGGAATTGTTCTCTGGGGATTTTTGGGATCCAAGGAAAGCAGAGTTTATGCTGGAATGTTGTCTTTCCAGATGATCTTGAATCTTTAGACTTGTCCTTGGACTCCACATATAATCCAGATGGAGAATTTTGAATTCTTTTTTGATTTCTGGGCTGTTAAGTTTTTGCTACTGAAAAGATCATTAGTTTTCTTAGTCTTGAAGATTTGTATCCGACTTCCATTCATTTCTATCAAGTCACAGTCTTCACCTGGAAATCTCGAAGAATCTCCTGCCAGGGTGCAGCTCTTTGATTCTCTAGAAATTCTTATTAAACAATTCCTGATATTCTTGTTCAGTCTTTGCTTTTTTACTCCTTCACTTGTTGTAGCTGATTTTAACTGCTTTACTAGACTCCAAGAACAAGAGTTAGCTTAGATGGAAAACATTTTGCCTTACATGTTTGAGGCCCTGGGTTTGATCCCCAGCACTGCAAAAAAAAAAAGTGGGAGGGGATTGGGGTGGGGTGGGGAATTCCCAGTCTTCAGTCCTACAGTATACAGTTCCTACAGTCACAGTTCATAAGCAGCATTTTAAGGTCGATGAGAAGGGTGATTGCGGGTTGAAGTTCTAAAGAGCGTACTGACAAATGCACAGCAGCCAAGTTACTGAGATGAATCTGGCCAATTCTAAGACCCTTTCTTAATTTAGGTGAAACAATTGAAATGAAAAGGGAATGTTCTGGGGAAGGCTGTGAAGTCAATTACTTTTGGGGGGAACTTGGCCTTAATTCTTCCCCCTTCAATATTGAAACGAAGGAGCCCTATTAAAGGCTGGTGGGAAGCAGATGATCAGCCCCAGCCTCTGCTCCAGTTCCCTCTGCAGGAGCTGCCAGTGTTTGTTTCAGCCTTGCAGAGTAAGCGCGTGACACTTCCAGGGCTGTCTCCATCGTCCAAACCGACACAAGCTGCTTCTGTATGATCTTGATTAATTGTTGGTCTAAAACCAGGCCCGTGAGGGTGAGGACCATTGTGCTTCCTTGTATCATGTGGCTTTCATTAAGTTCGTGCGTTTAATCCATTGGACGCTGCAGTTGCTGTCAGAGCAGAGTGATCTTGCAGGCCTCCTTAGGCCGCTGGGCTGTTGCTCCTCAAGGCTGCTCCCCCCAGCTTCTAGCGCTGTTGCCGGGGACTGTCCAGTTCGTCAGCACTGACCTGCCTTCCCTCCGGTGGCTGCCTGGGCCTGACGTGTGTGGTGTGACCAGCAGTCTCTGACATGCACATTACCACACACTGAGGAAGCTGGGAGGCTGCTTTACATTCTTAAAATCTGGACCTGTAAAACACTCTGATTTGCAATGCTACAATGAGCAGTGAACTACGATTCAAATTATGATTCTCTTGTCTTTTATTTTTTTTATAAAAATAATCCATCAACTTGCCACTATTCCTACTTTACAAGCAAAACAAAACCCTTTCGTTCTCACAATGACTCAACATTTAATGAGTCTCTTTAGTGGTCACCCCGGCAAGCGTTCCCAGTGAATGTCACATTTGGAATTTGCCTTAGGTTTTCTCTTTATGCTAATCTTTGATCCATCTTTTGTTTGTGAGTGTTCCAAATATTTAGGAGGTTTTCATTCTTCATAGTCAATCGTTTTTATGGAAAAGATAAAGTTGAGATTATGTAAATCATTGTATGGCAGAATTTGCCAGAATTCTGACTTTTATATAAGTTATCTTAAATGGTCTTTTTTTCCTGTATTTTGATAGCGGTTCAACTGTGTTACTAGTTGATCGCAGGTAGTATATAAATACATAGCATTCTCACTGAAGATATTGCAGAGCCATGTAGTATTGTTGGAAGAACTTGGAATCAGACGGTTGTAGAATTGAGAGTCAGTTCCATTTATAAATTCTGAATGTAAGTTGCTTCACTCCTTTGAGCTTGCTTTCCTTAGATGAGGTGAGCTGAGAGGAGCCTGGCCCGAAACTGGAATAGAATTAATAATAAAGTGTTTGGCACTTGAGCATAGCATTCATGTTTTGACCATCTCTCCCCTTGTTGAGGAAGAACTGTTCTGCTTCCTAAGCCAGGGGGTTTCTCGGAGAAGAGCTTTTGAATAAAATCTTGGGGGTGAAGCTGAAGATGATGGGTTTCAGAAATGGCTGAGGAATAGCTTTCGCCTCCCCTGCGGTCCTGGGCATGTTGCCCTCTGTTGGTTTGATTCTCTGTGAGGCCCCTGCTGGCTGGACAGGATCAGATAAAGCGATTCTCTGCCCACTCGCCCTGTCCTGCTCTCTCTCCCTAGCCCGGTTGACTCCATGCTCCCTGCAGTGCTCCTTTCCTGACTTGATAGCACTGGGTTGTCTCTCCTGGCTCATTAATTTGGCCTATTACCTCTGGACTTTTGCTCACCCTAAGGGAAGATTTCTCTATTTTATGAAGTCAGCTTCCCTTGCCCTCATGTTGTGTATATTCTCATGAAGTAAATACTTTCAGAATCTCATGTGGCCCAAACTAGCCTCACCAAAGCTGGGTGTTGCCATGCTTCCTTTCTCTTATTCTGAAGCTGTTCGTGCTCTTGTCCGTGGCTGTCCCCAGCATATCCAGCCATCCAGGGTGCCATTCCTTCTGACAGTCTGTCTAGTCACTTCTGGCACTGCAGGCTCCCTGCTCAGGCCGTGCTGCCTCCTGGGACAGTTTTTCCTGGATAGGTTCCCTCTTTCCTGGGTCTTGAGTCCCTGGGTTTGAACGAGCTGCTCCCGCATGGTCTTTCAGGCCTGGCGGATGGCCCCCAGGCCGAATGGTGCCTGCAGCCCTCCTGCCCAGGAGTCCTGACTGCAGCTTGTCCCGCCTTGAGTGTGGATTGCCTGATGGGGGTCTCTGCTCGCTCATCACAGCACCACCCCAGCCCCTCGTTGACACCTCTCCTTTTCTCCCCCCTCGCCACTTCCTCTTTTGTGTAGTTTACTGAGAAAGGCTTGGTTGGCGGTGAACGTCAGGAGACCCACAGGTCTGGAAGGACCGCCCTTCTAACTGCAGAATAGTTCTGGAATGATTTTGCCTGGGTTGGACATACTCCCCCATCAGCACTTGGAGCCCAGTGTGGGAGGAGGGCTGGGCCACATCCTCTGGGGAGGTGGGACTCCCTCGATGCCAGACCTCTGATTGCTGCTCCCCTTCTCTGACAGGCGCCTGGGACTGCCAGTTCCTGGGTTTCTGGAACACTCCACTGTGTCAGTGAGGGGGCTGACAACCTGACAATCGAGTCTCAGTTTCAGCTTCCTTGGCTGCTTCACCTGCCTCAGTGGCGTATCTGGTCTGCATCCCTCCTGCCCTGTCCTTGTGGGTCTGTCTGAAATGTGAAATCAGGTTTCTTTGGCTTTGTTCAATGTGACAGTTGAGCACGATGCATCATTTCCTTTCACACTGCCACCGAAATACGTGGATGTTAGAAATGAAATGATTGTTCTGTTGCCGGTAAAACAATTTGTGTCTTGAGCTCAAGGGTCCACACCTGTTGCTTTCCCATGTTTTCCTTCCATATCACTCCTTACAATAAGAAGGTGCCAAGGTCACACCATACCAGGTCTCGATGCAGTTCCAGAATCAGAAACATCTCTCTCATCCCGGGTGTTCCTATAGTGACTCCTGAGAAATATTTGCCCATTTGGAGACACGGGTTCTTGGGTTGGTGCACACTGGAACTCTGGAGACTTGTCACAACAGGTCACTGGGCCAGCCCCACCCTGAGAGTTTGAGTCTATCTGGAATGGAGCCCAATTTTGAATTTTCTTAAAGTGAAATTGAAGCCAATGCTGCGGCCCCAGAGACCACACTCAGAGGACGCTATGAATGCTTTTTCAACAAAGGTAATACCCTTTCCAACCCCTGGTCACGCTTTACATCGTCACATCGGACATCTGTGACTGCTGTCCTTACCTTGAGGTCAGGACAAGCCTGGAGGCCCTCTGGCATCAGTGTTTGGGTTACCAGTTCCTGCCCCTGGGGGCCACCTTCCTTCCTTTGTTTCTGAGACCTTGGACTCACGTTATCATTCTCCCTGTCTTTGCACCTGCCCATTTTCTGTGACCTTGCCACTCACTAGGCAGGTGGAGAGAGTCAGTGTATGGGTGGGCAGATGGAAAGACCCTGCCCGGTTGTGGGTCCCCTGCAGTCTGCTCTAGTTGGGAGCACAGGGACTGCCTGGGGGACGCGGTATCAAATGTGAAGAGCAGACTACGGAGTCTCTGGGACCACGAATGCTCATGCTGGGTGCACCTCCCGGACAGCAGGAAGCACCGTACCTGGCGCACCGGGCAGTACAGAGCTGTCGCTCCTCCATGGATCTCTGCTTCTTGGAATTTGCATTTTCTCTTGGTTGAGGCACTTACCTGGGTTGGGTTGAGGAGAGCAAGTGGCTTTTATCCAGTGAGTGCTCAGCGGCAGCAGAGCAGGGTTGGCGTGGCAGCTTAAGCATCGAACCGAGTGACCGGTCTGGTCTGTGCACTTCTGGGGAACTTCTGGGGAATGTCACAAGTGACCTTCCCACTTCCTTGCTCTGTCAGTGTCATGAGAGGTATCGGGACTGTCGGGCTGTGGGCTGGGAACAGCCCTGGCTGCATCGCACTCCAGGCTGCTCTGACTTGGCAGGCCCATGCTGTGCTCTGCTCCCCTCTCCCGTCCGCATGCCCTGCTTGGTTCTCCGGCCCCAAGAAGATGTGTTGGCCGGTCTGCCCTGCTCTCTGGCGCACTGCCCTGCTGTGACAGTAGGACTTCAGGACTCTGGTAGCTGTCATTAGTTGGTTGTCATTAGCTCAGCAGAATTTTATACAAGTGACCTCCCATAGTCCCACCAATGTCCTCCATATCTTTTCTCTTAAAAATTGCTTGATTTCTATCCCTGGCCCCACATAAAGTCCTCTGGGCACCACCAGGATTGACCCCTGAGCACAAGAGCCAGGAGTAAGGCCTGAGCACCGCCTTGCATCAGCAGCAACAAAAACTGTCCTTCATAGGGTGAATAGGCCTCCTGGAGATGACATGTTTTTTTTACCAGATGTCATGGGTTCTGCGTAGTTAGATCACCCACACCTGATCCTACAAATGGGCTCATGAGGTCAGAGTTGGAAAAAGCCGGGACGTATTTTGTACAGAAAAGCAGTACCAGGTGCACAGTTTTCAGTATTTGCAGATTGAAGGACGAAGTCTTGGTGGAATGTGGATTGTACTCATGCCACAAGGTGGTGGTGTTGCACCATGAAACCAGAGACTCGTTTTTGGTTTCTCTCACAGGTCTGTCTAAATTCCATGAGTAAATTGAGTGGACTGCATGGCGTGGCTCTTGACCCACCTCAGTTATGTATAGGTTTAGCATGCAGTTTCTGACCCACATAAAGAACATTTGGTTCAAATTTTTTTATCAGATGTTAATAAGATAACATCTGTACAGGTTAACATAATGCCTGGTTCCTCTCCTTTTCTCTCCTTTAGTTTATTCTAGGGGTCTTTAGCTAGAGAGATAGTACAGGAGGTTTACTTCCTGGAGATATTGGGGTGTTCCCTAAACAGTGCTTGAGCGGCACCCTGAGAAGTCAGGAACTAGCCCTGGCAGGTGTAGCCAAGGGGGCCCTCCTTCAAATTTCTGTTTGTGTAAAAGGTGTTTTTTTTTTAAATAACCTCCCTGAACACTAAATAATACTGTAAATTCATTTTGATTATGAGATTTTAAAAACTGACATATAATTATATTTTCTCAGTTCATGAAAAGAAAGGAAAATTTGTTTGTGGGGAGAGGGAGTGTTAAATATTTCATTAGCCTATCATTTTTAACTTCATCTTTGTGTGTATGTGTTTGGTGTAGAAGTAAAGCCACTCTCCAGTTTGTCTGGGCCCATTCCTGCCGGAAGCAGTGCTGGTCAGCTTGGGAGTTTGACCTTTCTCTGAGTTAAACTGATGTGTTTCTTCTGCGCTTTCCTCCTCTGCAGAGCTCAGGAAACTCGGAAGAGGGCCCCAGCTGGAAGATCTTGCGGGACGACTTCATGATGGGCAGCGCCATGAAGGACTGGGATCAGGAGAGCGACGGGCCCGCTGCAAGTGACCCTGACACCTGAGCCCTCAGGACACTGAGCGTCCGGTCCTGTCCTTCAGGGACTGGGCATGCTGCTGTGACAGCAAGAAAGCCCGAGGCTTTGCGGTTTAGGCCCCACTGTAATGTTTTGGACATTTTAAACATTATTCCTCAACACGTTTTTGAAAAGAAACATTTCTGTTTGACTGAAGAAATAGGTATTTTGTTGGACTGTTACAGATTGGCATACTAGTGATAGATGCTGAGGTTTGGTTCTGTATTGCCTATTTCTGGAAATGCATACGGGAAAGTGAACTTGAATTTCCTATTTTTCCACCGTCTAACTTAGAGACTTACAGAATTTTCCTTCAGATGCTAAGTTTTAGATATATATATATATATGTGCATATGTATACATATGTATGTATATGCACACATATGTAGA
>JAOXYA010492474.1:0-15222 GCA_028565675.1 Sorex palustris | reverse complement strand
AAGTCTCCAATGGAGACGTTACTGGGCCCGCTCGAGCAAATCGACGATCAACGGGAGGGCCTTTACCTTTTACCTTATTAAACTATATATATCAAGACAGTGTGGCAGTGGAATAAAAAGAGATTCTCAGACAAATGGAACAGAATTGAGAGCCCACAGATACTCAGGTATATGGACAGCTAATTTCATGAGCTGAAAGCATGAATGAAACAAGGAAAAACCTCTCCAACAAATGGTGATGGGGAAATTTGTTGAACTGAATGCAGTAAGATCAAAAAGGAACTTATATACAAAATAAAGCCCATTATATGTACAGATCAAATGAGACTCTACAAGCCAGAAGAATATGGAAGGACATAGTAGAAAAACTCAATGAAATGAACACCTCACCAAGAAACTCTATCCAGCTATATTGGTCATATGTAAAGTAGTAAAACCCCAATCCCTATCTCACACATGCAAAATGAATTAAAGACCCTGATATCAAACCTCAATCCATAAATTATATTAAGGAAAACATGGGCAGAACCCTTCATGACATTGAATCTTGAAGCATCTCCCCAAAGACCAAAAAAAAACTCTAGTCCAAAAGCATTTGCATTCCTATACTCACTGCATCACTATTCACAATAGCCTGGAAACAGCCCAAGTGCCCAACAGCAGATAAAGAAGCTAAACTGAAATGCACGCACACACACACACACACACACACACACACACACACAATGGTCTACTATTCAGCTCTTACTGCCCCTACCCTACTCTCACCCCTTAGCAAACACTTCTTAAGACAATTCTTGGGGTCTCTAACTGGCCATCTCCTTACTGTGTTTCTTTATACTCCACATAGGAGAGAGGTCATTTCATTTTTGTCATTTTTCTCAGCACAATACTCTCCAAATCCACACATATAGCAGGGAACTGTAAAGTTTCATCATGTCTCATGGATGAGTTGTAAGTCACTGTGTCTATATAGCAGTTTCTTTACCCATTCATCTTGCCTGGGCACATAGGTTGTTTCTAAAAGGGCATTGTGAATAGTGAGGCAGTTTGGAATTAACGTGTTTGAGCTATTGGGGTGAGTACCAGGAAGTGGTACTGCTGAGTTATATGGAAACTCAATTCTTAATTTTTTGAGAAGTCTCCATTCTGTTCTCCATAGAGACTGAGTGAGATGACATTTCCAACAGTGAACTAAGGTCCCTTTTCCCCCACAGCTTCACAAGTACCATGTCTCTGGTAGACTTTATCCTGAAGGACTGTGTCTTCGGTGGACTGTGTCCATGAAGGACTGTGTCCCTGCAGAGCTGTGACCTAGAGTATTGTATTTCTAGAGAACTATTTTTGGTGGACTGTGTCCCTGATGGTCTGTGTCTCATGGTCTGTGTTTCTGGAGGACTGTGTCTCTGGAGGACTGTATATATGGGGGACTTTGCCCCTGGACAGTGTAAAGGAGGACTATGTCTCTGGTGACTGTGTCCCCAGTGGGCCATGTTCCCGGAGGACTGTGTCTCTGATTGGCTGTGTTCCTGGAGGACTGTGTCCTCAATGGACTGTGTTCCTATCCCCAATGGGCTATGTTCCTGGAGGACTGTGTCCCCAATGGGCCGTGTTCCCAGTGGACTGTGTCCCCAGTGGGCCATGTTCCCAGAGGACTGTGTCCCCAATAGGCCTTGTTCCCAGAGGACTGTGTCCCCGATGGGCCATGTTCCCGGAGGACTGTGTCCCTGATGGGCTGTGTTCCCAGAGGACTGTCCAATGGCTGTGTTCCCAGAGGTCTATGTCCCTGATGGGCTGTGTTTCCAGAGGACTGTGTCCCCGATGGGTCGTGTTTCCGGAGGACTGTGTCCCCGATAGGCCGTGTTCTCGGAGGACTGTGTCCCCGATGGGCCGTGTTCCCGGAGGACTGTGTCCCCCGTTGGACGTGTTCCTGGAGGGCTGTGTCTCCCATGGGCTGTGTTCCTGAAGGACTGTGTCTCCAATGGATTGTGTCTCTGGTGGATTGTGTCTCTGCAAGACTCTGTTACTGGCAGATTTTGTCTCTAGGGGGCTAGGTCTATGAAGGACCGTCACTGATGGATGTGTCTGCCTTTGTCTCTGGAGCACTGTATCCTTTGAGGACTGTGTTCCTGGAGTACTGCCTCTGGTGGATTGTGTTCTGGGAGGCTTGTGTCTCTGGTGACTGTGTCCTGGAGGACTGTGCTCTGTAGGGCTGCCCGCACCTACCCGAGACACCATTGGAGCCACCTGTCCCTGGTGCCTGCTCGGCCTTGTCCCAGCCTCTGGGTCCCCAGTTCTAGGCTCCACATCAGTGTCACAGTGCTCACCGGGTGGGGGTGGGGGTGGGGGAATGAGTTGGACACTCCCAGGCTGGGAAAGGGTGTCCAGTAGCAGAACAGGGCCAGGAGGTGCATCTATGGGTACAACAGAGCTGTAAAGGGTCTAGCCAAAGGAGGTGATGCCAAGCTAGGCCACAGGTTTTGAGGGAAGGTGCCAGGGCTGGGGAGTGTGCCTCCATGGGGAGCTGTGTCCTGCCCACGAGTGCCCACACACTCCCGGCCTGAGCCCTGCCCAGCAAGCACCACCACAGCCCCAGCACAGTCTAGTGCCCATGGCACTGTGATATCCTGCCCCTGGTCACCATGGCAGCATGGCACCCCACCTCTAACCACTGTGGCACTCTGGTATCCACCCCTGGCCACTGTGGCACTGTGGTACCCACCCCTGGCTAGCATGGCACTGTGGTACCCACCTCTGGCTAGCATGGTACTGTGATACCCACCTCTGGCCAGCATGGCACTGCGGTACCCACCCTGACCACTGGGGCACTGTCAGAGCACATGAGTGTGGGGGTGGCATGGGAGTTGTGGACTCCCCCACACCCCTTGAGGCATGAAGTACCCAGAAAAGGGAACTTCGGGAAGCACCCACAGCCAGTTTCGATCCTGTTCTGAGTCTGAGGGCAGGGAGGGTGTCACCGCCACCCTGGCACCCCAGGCGGGGGTGGCGGGAGCAGCCATGGTGTGGGTGTGAGTGGGGCCTGCAGGGACAGGTGAGGGACAGGCCAGGCAGAGGACAAACCCTCAGAGCCCATGAGGCAGCACCCACAGGGACAGGCCGTGGCAGGGCTCTGGAGGCTGTCCAGGCCCCACAGGTGACCTAGGTGTGGAGGGACCTGGGGCAGCGGCCAGTGTGCTCGAGACGCCAATGATCGCAGAGGCCCAGGACAGAGAGTGGGTCTGGAGCAGAGGTGACCGGGAGCGAAGGCAGGCGGGAGGAGCCCGGCGTAGCCCAACAGCACAGAGCAGAAGAGCACAGACGAGAACGATGGCACTGCTGGCAACAGGCACGAGACCAGCTTGGGCACGGACCTCGCAGGATGGGGTGAGAAACATGGGGCAGAGGAAAGCAGGGTGGTGGGGACACCCCAAAGCTCGAGAGACCTGCGGTGGGAGTGAGCTGAGGGCAAAGGGTGTTTCCAGTACCAGGACAGCTAGGAGCAGGCTGGTCAGACCTCAGGGGACCTTGGGCAGGTGGGAACAGATTCCATAGCGCCGGAGAACCCTGATACGAGGGGCACAAACTGGATGAGAAGACTGGTGAGATTCAGGTACCCCAAGATATTAGAGAGCTGGGGCAGGAGGGAGCAGGCAGCAGAGTTCAGGGAACCCCGATAGCTGAGGGAGTCTGGGGCAGAAGGGAGCAGCCTGGCTGGGCTCAGGGGTACCCCAATAGCTCAGGGGAGCTAGAAAGGAGGGAAGAGGTTGGCAGGGCTCAGGGGTACCCCAAAACTCAGGGGAGCTAGGAGAGTCAGGAGCAGCCTGGAAGAGCTCAGGGGTACCCCAATAGCTCAGGGAACCTAGAAGAAGAGGGAGCAAGTTGGCAGGCCTCAGAGGTACCCCAAAAGCTCAGAGTATCTGGGGTAGAATGGAGCTGGATGGCAGGGCTCAGGGATACCCCAATAGATCAGGAGGGCTGGGGCAGGAGAGATCAGGCTGGCAGGAACTAGGGGTACCACAATAGCTCAGGGGAGCTAGAAGAGGAGGGAGCAGCCTGGCAGAGCTCCGGGGCACCCCAATAGCTCAGGGGAGCTAGGAGAGGTGGGAGCAGCCTGGCAGAGCTCAGGGGTACCCCAATAGCTCAGGGGAGCTAGCAGAGGTGGGAGCAGCCTGCTAGAGCTCAGGGGTACCCCAATAGCTCAGCGGAGCTAGGAGAGGTGGGAGCAGCCTGGCAGAGCTCAGGAGCACCCCAATACCTCAGGGGAGCTAGCAGAGGTGGGAGCAGCCTGCTAGAGCTCAGGGGCACCCCAATAGCTCAGGGGAGCTAGCAGAGGTGGGAGCAGCCTGCTAGAGCTCAGGGGCACCCCAATAGCTCAGGGGAGCTAGGAGAGGTGGGAGCAGCCTGACAGGGCTCAGGGGCACCCCAATAGCTCAGGGGAGCTAGGAGGTGGGAGCAGCCTGCTAGAGCTCAGGGGCACCCCATTAGCTCAGGGGAGCTAGGAGAGATGGAAGCCACTGGCAGGGCTCAGGGGTACCCCAATAGCTCAGGGGAGCTAGGCGAGGTGGGAGCAGGCTGGCAGTTTTTCGGGTATCCCAATAGCTCAGGGGAGCTAGAAAAGGAGGGAGCAGGCTGGCAGAGCACAGGGGTACCCCAATAGCTCAGGGGATCTGGGGCAGGAGCGAGCTGACTGGCAGGGCTCAGGGGTACCACAATAGCTCAGTAGACCTGGGGTAGGATGGAGCTGGCTGGCAGGACTCAGGGGTAAGCCAATAGCTCAGGTAGCTGGGGCAAGAGGGAGCATGCTGGCAGGGCTCAGGGGTACCCTAATATCTCAGGGGAGCAAGGAGAAGAGGGAACAGGCTGGCAGGGCTCAGGGTACCCCAATAGCTCAGGGTGGCTGGGGCAGGAGGAGCAGGCTGCCGGTCAGGGACTCGATGTGTGCCGGGGACGCAGTTGGAGAGAGCTGAGCGGGGTTTGCAGGGGGAAGGCCCGGGATCCCCGCTCAGGTGCGGTTTGGTGCGGGGACAGCAGATTGGCTCGGGACAGGAGGTGTAGACAGTTAGGCTGTCCTGAAGCAGTTGCCCTGGTGGGGGCTGAGGGGTGCAAACATGGTGCAGAGTGAGGACTTGCCAGGGCGGCACAATTCTGGGGCGGCCACGATCCAGGGGGCAGCTGACAGCTCAGGTGCCACCTTACTGTGGACAGCGGGACTCGCGGGCACAGTGGCTGAAGGGCAGCCACAGGATGTGACCCCAGGGAGCATCCTGAGCACGCCGGTGCCGGGAGAACGAGGGTGGGGGCACCCAGGGTGCCCACAGCAAGGCAGAGACCCAGGCCAGGGCACTGCAGAAGCCTGGGCTGGGGCCTCGGGGACAGGCGCAAGGAAGGGGGCCCCCGCGGGTGGCGCTGGTTTGGGGGGACAAAAGAGCAGAGGAGGCGGCTTGGCAGAGCCTCAGCAGCCGCTCTGAGACAGGGTGGTCTTGGATGAGCCCGTCCCTCACGCCCCACTCACGCCCCGTCTCTTGCAGCCTCCGTGACGGCCCCGGCCGTCTTCCCGCTGTCTGCCTGCAACGGCGCCTCCAGCACCACGGCACTGGGCTGCCTGGTGTCCAGCTACTTCCCCCAGGAGCTGTCGGTGTCCTGGAACTCGGGCGCCCTGCGCACCGGGGTGGTCACCTTCCCGCCAGTGCAGAGCGGGGGGCTGTTCTCGCTCACCAGCCTGGTCACCGTCCCCACCTCCAGCGTCTCCAGTCAGACCTACACCTGCAATGTCGTCCATCCGGCCTCCAAGACCACAGTCAACAAGGTCGTAGGTGAGAGGCCGCGGGCCACGGCGCCCTCCCAACCGGCACAGCCGGACCCTCGGGGGCCTGCACGGGTCACTGGTCTCAGCCTGCCCCAGTAATGTGCCCTCTGCTCTGCCCACAGACCCGAATCACCACCACGACTCCACCCCTTGCCCCGTGTGCCCCTCATGTCCAGGTGAGTCTTTTCTACACCTGCCACACGCAGCCACACCTCAGGGCCCACAGCAGTGATGGGCACTGACCACCCGTGTCTCCCCCGACAGATGAAATGTCCGGAGGACCTCTGGTCTACATCTTCCCGCCGAAACCCAAGGACGCCCTCATGATCACGCGCACGCCCGAGGTGACCTGCGTGGTGGTGGACGTGGACCCCAACAACGCGAACATCGCCTTCAACTGGTTCGTGGACAACAAGGAGATGCACACGGCCACGACGAAGACGGTGAACGAGCGCTTCAACAGCACCCAGCGCATGGTCAGCACCCTCCCCGTCCTGCACAAGGACTGGCTGCAGGGCAAGGAGATCAAGTGCAAGGTCAGCAGCCCCCAGCTCCCGGCCCCCGTCGAGAAGGTCATCTCCAAGCCAAAAGGTACCGGCCTGGGAACCGGCAGGAGGGCGGGTGGGAGGGACGGCGAGCCACTCACTGGGGCTCCACTGACCCTCCTGCTGACCCCTATTCCACAGGGCGCGTCCAGGAGCCGCAGGTGTACGTGATGCCCCCACACCGGGACGAGCTGGCCCAGCAGGGCACGGTCAGCCTCACCTGCCTGGTCAGGAGCTTCCTCCCCGAGGACATCGACGTCGAGTGGCAGAGGAACGGGCAGCCAGAGCCCGAGAGAGGCTACCGCACGACGCCGCCGCAGAAGGACACGGACGGCACCTTCTTCCTCTACAGCAAGCTCACCGTGCCCAAGGCCACCTGGCAGCGCGGCGACAACTTCGTCTGCGTGGTGATGCACGAGGCGCTGCACAACCACAACACGCAGCGTTCCATCTCCGTGTCTCAGGGTAAATGAGCGCCTGCCCGCCTCCCCGCCTCCCCGGCACAGCCGGAAATAAAGTGCCTGTCTGGGACAAGTGCACGGGCCTGGTTCTTGGAGCATGGGGCTCAGCACGCGGACGGGGCTGGCACACACGGCCGGGCGCAGCCCTGGCCGGCGGGGGACAGGCCTCCTTCCATCCCAGAGGGTGGCTGGGCTGACCCCACCCTGGCCTTCTCCTGGGACACCCCTGCCTGCCCTGAGGGCCACGGAGGGGCGGCCAGTGCCAACCATCCCCACACTCACCAGCGCCAGCTCGCCCTCCCCACACAGCACACGCGTGCACACAAACACACGTGCATGGACATCACACAAACACACAGGCACGCACATACAGGCACACAAACACACGTCACCGTATACAAGCACACATCACGCATGCACACAAACACACATGCATGCACATCACACAAACATACAGGCACACAAACACGTATGTCACTGTACATGAGCACATCATGCACACATGTCCACAAAAGTTGCCCTTACTAAGCCCCAAGCAGTAGACAGGCCTTGGACATGCATGTAGGCTTACACATATATGCACACATACCTGCTTACGTGTGCATGCACATGCAGGTGTTGCACATCTCTGCAGGCGCACACCTGCAGGTCTTACACACATACAGACATGAGTATATGCACATGTAGATCTTAAAACATGCACACAGCAGCCTCACACCCTTATACAGATGTGCATGCACATATGTGCAAGCAAATCTTGCACACTGAGCCCCGCACACCCAAGCCTGGTGCACATGCACAGGCCACAGTGCTCCCTGCCCAGCACTGCCCTGGTGGTGGGAACCACCCCCCTCCAATGCCCAGGGACTGTGCAGCAACTTGTCCACCCATGGGCCACACCAGCCAACTCACTGGCCACTCACAGGCCACACCAGCCAGCTCACACTGACCACACATGGGCCACACCGACGACTTCACACTGACCACACACAGGCCACACTGACAAGCTCACACTGACCACACATGGGCCACACTGCCCACTCTCAGGTACACTGATCAGCTCACACTTACCACACACAGGTCACACCAACCAGCTCACACTGACCACACACAGGTCACACCAACCAGCTCACACTAACCACCCTTGGGCCATATCAACCATCTCACACTGACTAGACATGGACCACACAAACCAGCTCACACTGACCACACAGAGGCCACATCAACTAGCTCACACTGACCACACGCAGGCCACACAAGCAGCTCACACTGATCACACACGGACCACACAAACCAGCTCACACTGACTACACATGGGCCACACTGACCACCTCAGACTAACCACACATGGACCACACAAGCCAGCTCAAACTGACCACACATGGACCACACAAACCAGCTCACACTGACTACACAGGAGCCACACTGACCACCTCACACTGACCACACTTGAACAACACTGACCACTCTCGGGTACACTGCTCAGCTCATACTGACCACACACAGGCCACACCAACCACCTCACACTGACCACACATGAACCACACCAACCAGCTCACACTGACAATACATGGTTCACACCAACCACCTCACACTGACTACACATGGGCCACACCGACCACCTCACACTGACCACTCTCAGATCACACTGACCAGTTCATACAGACTACTCTCAGGCCATACCAACCAGTTCTTACTGACCATACATGGATCACACTGATCAGCTTGCACTTACCACATGCAGTCCGCACTGACCACTCACACTGATCACAAATGGGCCACAATAACCACACTCAGGTCACACGGACTGGCTCACACACACAGGCCACACTGGCCACCTCACACTGACCACACATAGGGTACATTGACCAGCTCACACTGACCACACACAAGCCACACTGACCACACTAAGGCCACAATGACCAGTTCACACTGACCACACACAGGACACACCAAACAGCTCACACTGACACACATGGACCACACAGACCACCTCACACTGACTACACTCAGGCCACATTGACCACCTCAAACTGACCACACACAGGCCACACTGACCTCCTCACACTGACCACACACAGGACACACCAAACAGCTCACACTGACACACACGGGCCACACTGACCACCTCAAACTGACAACACACAGGCCACATTTACCACCTCACACTGACCACACACAGGCCATACTGACCTCCTCACACTGACCACACTCAGACCACATTGACCACCTCACACTGACCACACACAGGCCATACTGACCTCCTCACACTGACCACACTCAGACCACATTGACCAGCTCACACTGACCACACTCAGGCCACATTGACCAGCTCACACTGACCACACACAGGACACATCAAACAGCTCACACTGACACACACGGGCCACACTGACCACCTCACACTGACCGCACATGGGCCACACTGACCACACATAGGCCACATTGACCTCCTCACACTGACCACACTTAGGCCACACTGACCAGCTCAAACTGACAACACACAGGCCACACTTACCACCTCACACTGGCCACACACAGGCCACACTGACCTCCTCACTCTGACCACACTTAGGCCACACTGACCACCTCAAACTGACAACACAACACACAGGCCACACTTACCACCTCACACTGACCACACACAGTCCACATTGACCTCCTCACACTGACCCCACTTAGGCCACACTGACCACCTCAAACTGACCACACACAGGACACACCGAACATCTCACACTGACATACACAAGCCACACAGACCACCTCACACTGACTACACTCAGGCCACACTGACTAACTCACATTGACCACACAAAAGCCATACTGACCACACTCAGGCCACATTGACCAGCTCGCACTGACCACACACAGGCCACACCAAACAGCTCACACTGACCACACATGGGCCACACTGACCAGTTCACACTGACCACCTATAGGCCACACTGACCACACACGGGCCACACTGACAAGCTCAAACCACTGTCCTTCCCCAGGGCACTAACCCCTCCCGGGCACACTAGGTGACCACACCTCCTGTCTCTGGGACCTGCCCCTCCTGTCCAGGGGAAACATATGGGCGCGCCAGACCTTCCCTCCCGGCCAGACCTGGAGGGAAGTGGCACTGCTGACCCTCCACATGGGAATCGTCCCCAGCACACTGTCATGCAGGGCTCGGGGTGCTCTGCCGAGAAGTCCCAGGGCAGGAGAGTGGGACAGAAAGAGTCCCCCAGGCAGACCACACTTGGGCCGGCCAGAGGGCTGGGAGCTGAGGCCGGGCCAGCAGCCGTCCACCTGTCCAGGGAGGGACTCAGAGCCCAGCACTGACCACCCCTCCCTGTGCAGAGCTGCTGGACAATGAGAGCTGTGCGGAGGCCCAGGACGGGGACCTGGACGGGCTGTGGACCACCCTCTCCATCTTCATCACCCTCTTCCTGCTCAGCGTCTGCTACAGTGCCACGGTCACCCTGTTCAAGGTGGGCACGGCTCCATGTCCCGGCCATCCTGCCCCGCACTGCTGCCACCTGCCCCCTCTGTCCTCTTGTTCTCCCGACCCTGTCCCCACACCTTCCCTCTGGACCCCCCAGCCCAGCCGCCAGGACGGAGGCTTGTGGGGGTCCAGCAGGCTCTCCCACTATCCCTGCAGGTGAAATGGATCTTCTCGTCGGTGGTGGAGCTGAAACGAACCATTGTCCCCGACTACAGGAACATGGTCAGGCAGGGCTCCTAGGGCCACTGCAGGGGACACTCAGGGCTGTCTTGGACTCCAGCCAGAGCCAGACGTCGGCTCAGCCGCTCAGCTTGCTCCGGGCCTGTCCTCTGTCCACCTCACCAGCCCCTGCCCAGGCCACCCTCAGCCCACACATCCTGCCCCTCGCTGACACCCCCTCAAGAACCGAGTGGACACGCTAGAGGGCACCTGCTGCTCCCAGACACGTGGGGCCACATGGACACAAAGGTGCCTGGGTCACGTGGCCTCACCAGGATGCTGGGAGCCAGAGAGTGGTCGCCTACACCCACTGGGGCAGGACTGGCCTCCTGACTGCAGACCAGGCAAGAAGGCCGTCGCTCCATCACCCAGCAGCAGAGACACTGGGGAGAGACTGCAGTGGTCACTCTGAGTGTCCACTAGGAGCCTGGCCGGGAGGAGGATGAGCAGAAGCCAGCGAGCCTCCCGGAGGACGGCTGGAAAGCAGGGCAGTGGCGCCCGGGCCCTGGGTCACTCCCGGGGACACTAGGCTGCTGCAGGAGGGGCAGGAAGAGAGCGGCCAGGCAGAGAGGCACGGCTGCAAGCTCAGATGCGGCCACCCACCTCACCAGGACCACTGTCCCCCGAAACTGAGCCAAAACCTGGAGTGTCCCTCGTCAGGAGACTGTGTGGAGGAGCGTGGACACAGCTGGCATAGGAGACACCATCACACTTGGGAGACTGTCTCCTTTTGAGCTACTGACCCCATTGATTTTCTTTTACTGTCCCCTCACTGTGCTGTCCCTGTCCCTTCACCGTCCCCGCACAGCCCCTCACTGTCCCACTCACTGTCCCTATACTGTCCGACTCTCTGACCCCGAACTGCCCCTCACTGTCCCCCCACTGTGTGCTTTACTTGGCAATAAAACATCCATAAAAACTCCATCCCTCTCAGGGCTGCCTTCCTGTGTTGGTTCCCGTGGAGTCACCATGGGGCAGGCACGCACGGGCCATGTGTCTTTCAGCCAGGGCCCATTCTGACCTCTGCACAGAGGGATCTGCACGTGGACATCTGCACACAGAAGCCTGCACATAGGAATCGGCACACGGGATTGCACACGGGGATCTGCACACAGAAGTCTGCACATAGGAATCTGCACATAGGAATCTGTACGCAGGATCTGCACATGGGGATCTGCACACAGAAGCCTGCACATAGGAATATGCACACAGGGATTTGCACACAGGATCTGCACATGGGGATCTGTACATAGGAATCTGCACGCGGGACCTACACACAGGGATCTGCACACAGGGATTTGCACACAGGATGTGCACACAGGGATCTGCTCATGGAGATTTACACACAGAAGACTGCACATGGGAATCTGCATGCAGGATCTGCACACGGGGATCTGCACACGGGGATCTGCACACAGTGAGAACTGCCATCATCCAGGACACATGTCACTGTGTGGGGCCCCGGCAGAACCCTGTTCACTCTGCAGCTCCTGTGAGCAGGGGGCTGAGGCCCCAGGGGCTCTCCCGCTTTCTGGGGGAGTGTCTGCTGGGACAGGACTGGCCTGACGCAATGGACACACCAGAGACAGACCCACAGAGACCAGTCCCAGCCCAGAGTGTGCCAAGGAGTTGAGGGGGCAGAGATCCTGCCAGGAGAGACAGGCACAGTGGTGGTGGTGCCCGACCAGGAGACCACCTGGGTCTGTGGCACTGAGGGCGACTCCACACCCTCCACCTCCTCACCGGAGCTGCCAGCAGGAGAGCAGCCTGCCACCGCGGTCCCTGCCTGTGCCAGCCACACGCCCCAGGAAGGCCAGCACACACAGCACCACTCCCGGGGAGTGAGGCCTTGGTTCTCACGCACACATACGCACACACGTACACGCATACACACATGCACATGTACACACACGCATACACACACACGCGTGCGCATACACGCACCCCAGCCCCACTGTGTGTGGGCCAGGAGTCGCAGCCCAAGCCACGCTGATGCTGCTCTCTGAGCCCCGCTTCCCAGCCTGCTCCCCAGAACTGCACACGCACCTGCACACCTCAGGCCCAGAGCTGCCCCCAGGCCCCGCACTGTGACCTGCAAGGTGCCCAACCCTCCAGACCCAGACACCAAGACCCTGAGCACCTGCTTCACTCCGACACCTGTGACATCTCAGCCAGCAGCTGCCACCAGCATGCCCATGGGTCCCTCCCACACTCTCTCCTGTCAATAAGGCAACCTGGGTCTGAGCCGGTACGACACCTGCGGTCTGACACTGTGCTACAACGCCCGTGGTGGACATCATGGCGTCACATGGCCATGGTTTGTTGTCTAGGAGTGACATCATGCTGTGAGGCCTTTTGTGGTTCCACAGTGTGACACTGCAGTGAGGGTACCAACGTCGCACCAGAGTCCTGTGTGCTGAGTCCCTGCAGTGCTGGGCAATCCTTTGCGGTATCTCCAAATCTGTCACACTTTTATTTTTTTTGGGGGGGTGAGTTTTGAGGAAGGGGAGGGAGGGAGAGAAACAACGAGAGTAACACTTCAAGAGAGAACACAGGCTTGTCCAAAGGCGCAGGGAGAGCCCCGATCCGCATCCCTGCATGAAAGCAGGAAGGTCTGAAAGTCCACGTCTCAAGAGGGGGACGCGTGCAGCACTGCTCGGGCATCGCAGGTGCTCACACTCTATTTCCTCCGAGATATGACTGACTGACTAAGTGGAGAGCTGCCACAAAAAAAAATCAGCAAAGCCAAACTCCTCAACAGAGAAACGGGCAAGAGAATTGGACCAGTTTTCTATAAAACATGTATCAAAGAACCATCCAAGGGTGCTGTAACACACCAGTTACAAGGGAAATGAAAAGCAAAAATTGCGAGAAAGGAGCCCCAGCCCCAGCCATGCTGGAAACTGTACAGACCGACTCTCTTCAGATAGGTTTGTATGAAGACACTGCTGAGGACCACGGAATACTACGCAGCTGTGAGGAACAACAACACCATGTGGTTTGCAGCAGCCTGGGCGGAACTGGAAGATGATGTTGAGTGAAGTCAGCCAGGACAGACACAGGATGGTCTGACTTATCTTCGGAACAGAGGATAACTGGATGAAGGAGTGAAAAGTAGTAGAGGGGAGTGCCTAGATCCCCTTGATCTGAGAGTATAGAGGGGACAGAGAGGGAAAGAAATTAAGGGGGAGTAAGATGAGGAAGGGAAGAAACGGGGAGCAGATTCAGAGACCTCATCAGGGTTGGGGGCAGGGATGCATCTCCACATCCAAACCACAGACTCAATGACACTGAAATCGTGAGATCCCAACCACAACCACTGACCGTGGTGGGAGGGACGTTGGCACCCGCGGGGGGACATTGACGCTGGTGCTGGAACGTTGCCTGAAACTCAACGACGACATTGTAAAAAATTTTAATAAAATAAAATTTGAAAAAAGACAAGACAGGTGGATATGATTGGCATTTTGTTTAGAAAAATGTTTAAATATATGATTAGATTACTACCTTGAGTGCTTTTTTTCTAATAAGTAGGTCAGAATTTCATAGGTGATACACATAAGGATTTTGAAAAATTCTTTGATGTGACTCAGGTCCTTTCACTTTGGGGGTATATATATGGGCTTGGATCACACCTGACGCTTCTCAGGACTTACTCCCGCTCTGTGCTCGGAAGCCACCACTGCTGGTGCAGAAGGTACCGTGTGGGGTGCGAGGTTGGAACAGAGTTCCAACGCCACACGCTTAACCTCCAGACTATCCCTCCGGTCTCTTCAAGGTTCTTTTATGCACCAAAGAATATTGTGGAAACCATGTTTTATTAATCCACTTCACATATTATATGTTAACTTCATTTTGTTTCTTCTTTTTTTTTTTTTTTTTGCTTTTTGGGTCACACCCGGTGATGCACAGGAGTTACTCCTGGCTATGCACTCAAGAGTTACTCCTGGCGGTGCTCAGGGGACTATATGGGATGCTGGGAATAAAACCTGGGTCAGCCACGTGCAAGGCAAATGCCCTACGCGCTATACTATCTCTCCAGCCCCTTTGTTTCTTCTTATAACTTGATCACTAGATTACTTGACTTCCTGTTAATCGTCGATTTGCTGGAGCAGGCGCCCGTAACGTCTCCATTTGTCCCTGTCACGAGCTAATGTAGCCCAATGGCGTCTGTTCGCTCTAGGAACACAAAGAGCCTCAAACCAATCGTTCATGATCTTGATGAAGGAGTCTGGTCATCTGGTAGGTGGGCGGCCATGCGGTCTTTTGACATCCCATGGAATCCAGTCGGTGACAACTCTAGTCCAAAGGTCACCTCTAAATCTCATTACATGACCATCCCCTCTGATTATTGACACCTTGGCAAACAAGACAGAGTGCCTGATTCTTGATCATGGACAGAGGTCAGAACTACGGATTCTTTCCCTCATTTGAGTGAAACGTTATACTCCAAACATAGCTCGTTCAATTCCTCTTTGGGAGACCCAAATAGCATTCTCATTCTGTTTGCATAGGTCCCAGGTCTCTGAGGCGTATGTTAATGCAGGAAGAACTGTGGAATCTATCTTCGTTGTCTACGCACCAAGATCCAATTATGATGAAGGAGAAATTGAGAAGTTCTACCTGGAGCTGGAGAAGTTCTATAAAGAAGACCACACCTTCTACAAGATCATTGTTGGTGATTTTAATGCCAAGATAGGA
>JAOXYA010492459.1:0-29133 GCA_028565675.1 Sorex palustris | reverse complement strand
AGGAATCACCCCTGGTGGTGCTCAGGGGACCATATGGGATGCTGGGAATCGAACCCGGGTTGGCCGCGTGCAAGGCAGACGCTCTACCCGCTGTGCTATCGCTCCAGCCTCGGCTGATTCTTTTTTTTTAACAGATGTATTCATATATTCAAACTCACATTTAATTTAGTTGAATTCTGAGATCATTGTTTTTTTGTTCTGGGGCTATACCTGGCAGTGCTTAGGGCTTCCTCCCGGCGGTGCTTGGGGGACCATATGGGGTGCTCGGGATTGAATCAGGTCAGCGCATGCAAGGCAAACACGCCTACCCACTGTGCTATCTCTGCACCCCCCCAGCTCATTGTGTTTTTATTTTGATTTAATTTTAGTTTTGGGGCCATGCTCAGGGGTTACTCCTGGTTCTGCACCCAGGAATCACTCCCTGTGGTCTCAGGGGACCATATGGGATGCTGGGGATTGAACCTGAGTTGGCTGCTTGCAAGGCGAGCGCCCTCCCCGCTGTGCTATCGCTCCGGCCCCGCTCATGTGCTCTTACAAGGATCGCTTGCTCTTTCTGTGGTCTTGGTTTGGTTAGAGCAGAGGCACTTAACGAATTGTGTCTTTATTAGAAATGAGATTGCACCTTGACGTGTTATAAAGTGCAGACCACAGAGCTTTAGGAGTGTGCGTTCCAGGTGGGCGGGGAGGATCTCGGCAGCATGTTCTCGCCCTGCAGAAGAACCCAAAATACCCAACTCTTCAGAAAGGAACTTTTGACAGTGGCAGAGATATGCCGAGACCAGAAATAGGCGCTGTCCAATGGACGGTCAGTTCCCTTGCCCTGGACAGGCTGGGAGGTGGGTGGGGGTGGGGGCCTGGGTTACTTCCTTCCCTGGTCCCTGACGTGAAAGGTCCTTTCTCTCCACTTGTAGGGTTTTTGGGTATTTTCGTCCCTTTTCTCATTTTGCTGTAGGATGATATTATTATTAGATTTAAAAATTTTCACAAGATCTGTTGCTAAGGCTCTGTTATTTTTAAAGTCCAGGCAGAGCTTCAGTTCCCTCCAAGTAAGGGAATTCGCGAGCTTCCGAGCCCGCGGGCTCCTGACTCCTTGAGCCCAGGCAGCGCCCAGGCAGCGCGTGGGAGAGGACGAGCCCTCGGCGCGTGGGGCCCGCGCCTGCTCCCGCACCCGGCTCCTCCCGGCCTCTGCCACTCCTTTTTCCTTTTCAGCCCTTGGGCCAGAGCTGACGATGCTCAGGGTTTGCTCCTGGCCTTGTGCTCAGCCGTGCCTCCTGCCGGTGATGCTCAGGGGACCCTGTGGGGTCCCCAGGCTGACTGTGCGAGGCTGCACCTCCCCCACCCCCGTCCTGTCTCTTCAGCCCTCTTCTTAGCAAGTTAGCCTTGCCGTAAGCTTCCCCAAACTCCTCCTTCAGGATCAAAGAAGACTTTTCTATAAAGTTGGTATTGTATCGAAAGGCAGTTCGCACACCACAACTTCAGCTGAAGTTAGAGGAACCTGCAACGTTAGTGGGTGCACAGGGTCATGCAGCCCCAGCCCCGCCTCCTCTTAGGGTGCTGTCACCCTCTTGGAAATGGTTTCTTGGGGCCAGCAGCTGGATGTGCCTGTCCATGGGAGAGCCTCGGGCCTTCTGTGGCGGCTGCTTCACACCCTTTGGGAATGCCGAGATGCGTCCAGCTTGTGGTATCAAGGCCTCCGTCCTCCCAGCCAGGGTGTTTGGGCCGAAACCCGCCTCCCTCTTCAGAGGCGTTGGAAGGTGGGTCTCCGGGGGAAGTGACAGGTCGTGAGAGGGGGGCCCTAGGAATGGGATAGGCCGTGCCCGCGAGGCCCCAGGAGACCCGTTCTTCCTCAGCTGCCCCTTGACCTCGGGCTTCCTGTTTCCAGAGCCGTGAGAGCCTGAGAGCAGGCAGCCCCCGGCGTGTGTACGTTGCACGCCATAGGATGTCCCATCTATAGGTCATGGTCTCAACTACGTTCTGTTCCCACGCAGCCACTTGGTGACGGTCAGGGTTATCTTCCAGGAGGTGGGCAGGCACGCTGTTGCAGTTCTGGTCGGGTTTCTGATACCTCTGCTTAGCACTCTGACAGACCACTGGGATGGGTTTCAGAGTGCCCTCGTCCAACCAAGTCCTTCTTCCTTTACCATCCAGCCACACCCCTGCTCTCCCTCTATTTTTTTTCTTTTCTTTTGTTTTGCTCTTTGGGTCACACCCAGCAATGCTCAGGGGTTACTCCTGGCTCTGCACTCAGAATCGTTCGTGGTGGTGCTTGGGGGAAGCGTATGGGATGCCGGGGATCAAACCTGGGTCGGTTGTGTGCAAGGCAAACGCCCTACCCACTGTACTATGATTCCGGCCCTCTACTCACCATTTTATTTATTTATTTTTTAAAGGCTATACCCCTGGTGCTCGGGGCTTATTTTTGGCTCTGCACTCAGGGATCAGTTCTGGAGGCTTGCAGGGACTCTATGGGATGCCGGGAATCAAACCTGGGTCAGCCAAGTGCAAGACAAGCACCCTCCCCTCTGTTCAGGCCCCTCTTTGCTCACTTTGTTTTTTTTTTTTTGCTTTTCGGGTCACACTCGGCGATGCTCAGGGGTTACTCCTGGCTCTGCACTCAGCAGTTACCCCTGGTGGTGCTCGGGGAACCCTATGGGATGCTGGGAATTGAACTCGGCGCGTGCAAGGCAAATGCCCTACCCACTATGCTATCGCTCCAGCCCCTCTTCACTCACTCTTGGCCCCAGAAACATTCCTGTGAGTTGTTTCCCCTCTTCATCTCTCCTTGGTTTTTTTTCTTTTTCTTTTTTTTGGGGGGGGGCAGTCACACCTGGTGATGCTCAGGGCTTACTCTGATCTCTGATTTTGCACTCAGAAATTACTCCTCATGGTGCTTGGTGACAGATGCGATGCCGGGGACACTGCATTCACAGATCTCCAGGAGTTTTCTCTTTTTGACTGCACTGGTGCAGTCAAAAAGAGGCCAGGACTGGTGCTTAATGACTTCTGCACCTGGTGCCTTCACCCCTGCACTAACTGTCTAGCCAGCCCTGTTTTGGCTTTTGAGCCATGCCCTGTGGTGACTGGGGGCTGCTCCTCCTCTGCCCCGGGCCCTCTTGGCAGCGTGCGGGTCCTGAGTCAACGCTCAGCCCTCGGTCTCTGCTCCCTCTCCCCGAGCTCGTGGCTGTTTCCCACTCTGGGGCTAAACTGGCATTTCATCCACCCATTTCTTCCTGCCTCTGCCTCTTCCTCCCTCGTAGGACCTGGGCTGGCGTTGGAAGAAGCCTGACAGGACACAGACAGTCCTTACAGGCCCCTGACCCTGGGCGCCAGGGCTCCCTCTCACAAAGGAATCCTTTCCTGAAGCTAGTACTCTCCCGCCTCCTGCCTTCCGGGGCTGAAGCTCATCCTTGTCTGATCTTCAGCCCCCAGCCCTGCACCCATCCCCAAGACCTAGTGTGAGCTCTGTGGTGGAACCGCCTAGGCTCCCTTTGGCCCGTGCTGGGGGACGGGTGTCATCATCCTCAGACGCTGACCGGAACTGCTGCCCGTGTGGGGTTGGGTCTGGGCCCCCTGCACGTGAGGCCTGTGCCAGCCCTTTGGGCCAGCTCACCCGCTGATGCTTAGTTACCTGATCCCAGTGTAGAAATCAGACTCCTTTGTTTTGTTTTGTTTTGTTTTTGTCCCTTGGTTTCACACCCAGGGCTTGTTCTTGCCCCAGGCCATATCCTTGGCCCTTGAAATAGGTCTTTGGTTCAAAGTGAATTTTATTATTATTATTATTTGCATGCTCAGGGATCACTCCCAGCAGTGCCTGGGGGACTAAATGCGGTTGGCTGCATGCAAAGCAAACTACCTACCTGCTTTATATCTCTCTGGCATCTCCAAATGAATTTTAAAACTCAGGAGAAATGAAGGTAACGTTTGATATTGAAATCCACTTAACCTGCACCAGAGACATTTAGTCTGCGCTTTTTCTGAGGTGGGGACCACACCCAGTGATTGATGCTCAGGGGTTACTCCTGGTAGTGCCCGGGGGACCATATGGGTCAGCCCTGTGCCAGGTAAGCGCCCTCCCCGCTGTCCTGTCGCCCGGCCCCAGTCTGAACTTTTCTTAATAGAAGTGTTTTTCTTGTGGTTTTACTTTAAGGACCAACACAGGGGAAAAGAAAAAAAAGGAATGTCACACCCTAATTGGAAGATGTGTCAAACTAGAGGATGATTTGTAGAGTGCATTTAAAGGACATAATTTATTCCGCGTGAGATGCAGACCCCAGTGCCGTTTCATCTTGCAGAGTTGAGATGTAGCTAGAGACAGCTAAGGCCGCTGCAGTGCCCGGGCGGAAGGATAGATATTGGTGGAAGCTGGCCTGATACAGACTGGGTGGGGTCTGGTCCTGCCTCCGGCTGGCTGACGCAGGTGCTCCCTAGGGCGCCCTCTTCGGAAGCCTTTTGTTCCCTGGTGGCCTGAGGGTGGAGGTGTGTCCCCAGCACCTAACAAAGGACCGGCTATACTAAATTCACAATAGACAATGCTGCAGAGGAGGGTCGGGCTGGGTGGCCTGATGGGATTGAGGCCGGCCTCTAGCAGGTGTGTTTACCTTCAGGGTCCCTCCCTAGACCTTGCCCGGGTTCTCTTACGTGTGCACTTTGGCTGGGCGGAGGCCCGGTCTCGTCTGGATCCTGGAACCGGGTCTGACCGCGTTCCGGTCTCACTTCTGGATTGTTTGTAAATATCTGTCGCTCTCTGCCCAGCCTCCGAATCTGGCCGTGCCATTTGGCAGGCGAGGACCATGCCCATGCCCAGCGCAAAAGCCTGCTTTGCTTAATTAAGGGAAGCGGCTAATGAGTGTCTTCAAAATCTCGGCTAAAAAGTGACTATTTCACATGAAATCAGTCGTGTTATTTATTTTGGAGGGCCACACCTGGCAGAGCTCAGGGCTCACTTCTGACTCTGCTCAGTGACTTCTCCCGGTGGGCTCCGGGTGACCCTCTGTGGTACCCGGGATGGATTGAACAGACGCCACGTCAGCTGCAAGAGGACAGGCGAGGGGCTTAAGCCCTGCACTGTCCCTGCATTAGCTGTCCAGCCCCTCAGCTTGGTCGCTTCCTCGTTTGTTTGGGTTTGTTTTTGGGCCAACGCCCCTCTTTGCTCCACAGCTGCTCATGCGCATTGCTCAGGGGTCCCTCCTGACCGTCTCTGGGCCCATGCCGTGCTGGAGTGGAGCCTGGGCCTCCCTCCCCTGTGCAGAATTGGCCCCTGACTCTTTCAGCGCTGCCCAGCCGAGGGTTCAGATGTAGCTATTGTTCGTTTGCTTGGTTTCTCGTTCCTTTTTTGTTTGGGGGGCCGCGCCTGGCAATGCTCAGGGGTTACTTTGGATTCCGCACTCAGGAATCACTCTTGGCAGGGTTCGGGGGACCCTGTACGATCCTGGGGATCGAACCCGGGTCAGCTGCATGCAAGGTGAGCACGTTACCCGCTGTGCTGCTACTCTCTAGCTCTGGAGTGAGAGGCCTTTTGGTTGGGTGGCCCAGCCCCTGCACCTGGCAGTATTCCGGAGGCGAGGCAGCTCCCAGCTCTGTGCTCGGAGGTTGCCAAAGCAGTGGTGGTGGTGGGGCAGGGTGGTGCCAGGGTGCTGACCAGGGTCAGCTGTGCATGGTTAGTGCTGTAGCCCCTGTGCCATCTCTCTCTCCAGCTCAGAGGAGGGCAAGGTCTGTAGGCCCCACTTGAGTCCCGCATGCTCTGTGGTGCCAATTCCTTCCCGGAAGCGCCAGCCCCTTGGCAGAGCGCCGCTCACACGGTCTTCCCCCCGGAAATGGTTAGGAATCGAGGGGGCTTCAGAAGCCCAGCTCTTCCCCCAGTAACTGTGGACTAGGGGTGAGTCTGCAGAGATCCCCCCTGGCTCCTCACGCGCGCACATACACTTACATGCTGTGCGTACACGCGCACATGTGTGCAAGCTTGTGGCAGAGCAGCCGTCCAAGTGTGTGTTCCAGCTGTGGGGGCGTCCTGGAGTGGCCTTGCGGGATTGGGGGGGGGGCTTGCCAGCTGAGGCAGGGAGAGGGAAGCCCAGGTAAAAGGGGGGTGTGCACCTGACCTCTGGGTGACCCTGCCAGGATAGGAGGATGATTGGGAAGACTTCCGCTCCTGGGTCTTGAGAAGGAAAAAGGGGCCGCAGAGAGAGTACAGGGACAAGTACAGGGACTTGTCTGGCTCGCACCCGCCTCGGATTCAGTCAGCACCACGTATGGTCCCCTGTGTCTCTCCAGGAGTGAGCCCTGAGCACCCCTGGGTGTGGTCCCAAACAGAAGAGGAAGGAGGAGGAGACGCACACCCCGCTCCTGAGGGCCGCCACAGGGGAGGGCTGGGGGCAGGCTGTGCCTCCACTCCCAGGAGTTTGCCTGTACCCGCAGGGGCCCTTTGAGAGACCCCTGGCCAGCAGCACCATTGAGAGAACAATTTCCAGTCATTTGTTTCTCACTGAAGAATACTTCTACCTAAGAATATTTCTTTTGGATCTTTCCTGCAATTTCCCAAGTTCTCGAGTCTATATAAATTAGTTACTGCTCTGTGGATGCATTTTACTAAAGCAAGTGTTAAAAAAAAAAGGTGCCCTGGAGAGGGGGCTAGAGAGATAGCATAACGGGTAAGGTGCTGCCTTGCACCTGGCCAACCCGGGTCCAATCCCCGGCACCCTGTATGGTCCCCAGCCCCCGCCAGGAATGATCCCTAAGCTCTGCCAAGTGTGACCCAAAAATTAAAGCCAAGGGGCTGGAGCGATATCACAGCGGGTAGGGCGTTTGCCTTGCACTCAGCCAACCCAGGTTCGATTCCCAGCATCCCATATGGTCCCCCGAGCACCGCCAGGAGTAATTCCTGAGTTCGTGAACCAGGAGTAACCCTTGTGCATCGCCAAATGTGACCCAAAAAGCAAAAAACAAAACAAAAAGAACAAAAAACAGACCAAAAGATGTACGTGGAGTGGAGGGGCTCAGAGTGATAGTACAGTGGGCAGGACGTTTGCCTTATATGTGGCCCACCCAAGTTCAATCCCCGGCATCCCATATGGTCCCCTGAGTACCACCAGGAGTAATTCCTGAGTGAAGAGCCAGGGTAACCCTTGAGCATCACTGGGTGTGCCCCGTTCTCCACCCATCCCCCCACCCCTTGCCACAAGTGCTGATCCAGGGGTTAAGGCACAAACCTTGCGTGTGGCAGACTCTGATTCGATCCCTGGCACCACCTGGTCCCTGAGCGTCACCGGGGATGGATGCGTCAGTGCCGGATGCAGCCACGGTAGTTCTCAGCGCCACAGGACCTGAGCACCACGTCCTTGTGCACAGGACCTCCAGCCTGACGTTCTGGGACAGGCCCCGCAGGCCACTGAGCTTCTCCTAAGAAGTGACTGACTGGGTGAGTGACCTCGCCAGTCTCTCCGGGCTGAGTCTGTAACAGTCCCTTTGGCATTGCTAGCCCTGGAGACCCAGCCCTGCAGGGTGCAGCCCGGTTGGCTGAGTATCTGGGGGTGACTCCTCACCCCCCCAAGCACCTGCCAGAAAGGGCCCCCCAAGAAAAATCACACGACACCCTCAGATGTTTGTTTTGTTTTGGGGCCACACCCAGTGATGCTCAGGGCTTACTGCTGGGTCTGTGCTCAGGGCTCATTCCCAGCAGTGCTCAGGGGGCCATTTGGGGTGCTGGGGGTGGAACCCAGTTGGCAGCATGCAGGGCAAATGCCCGGCCTGCTGTACTATCACCCTTGCCCCAGCAGTGACCTTTCAGGAAGGTACCTGGTGATCCCAGGCCTCCTGCTGGGGGCTGCATCCCTGCAGAGTGAGCCTAGTGTTCTGCCCCCCGTGGCCACTGAGTGGCACATGGCCAGTGCTCCTCTCCCAGAGGGCTGCTGGGTGGTCTGCTGCAGAGCAGGGCCCTCCGGTTGATTCCTCAGAACCTTCTGTGTATGCTCACGTGCTGAAGAATTGCCAGCTGGCCATGTGATGGTGTGTGATGTGTGTGTGTGGTGATGTGTGTGGTAGTGTGTGTATGATGGTGTATGTGGTGTGTGTGTGGTGGTGTGGTGTGTGTGGTGGTATATGTGATGGTGTGTGTGGTGTGTGTGTGGTGGTGTGTGGATGATGGTGTATGTGGTGTGTGTGGTATGTGTGTGGTGGTGTGGTGTGTGGTGGTGTATGTGATGGTATGTGATGTGTGTGTGGTGGTGTGTGTGTGGTGTCTGATGGTGTGTATGTGTGATGGTGTGTGTGGTGTGTGATGGTGTGTGTGGGGTGGTGTGTGTGTGTATCTATCCACTGCCTTGTCCACGGCCACTTCCCGGCAGCTCCCTCTCACCTCTTCCTCTTCATCCCGGAAAAATAAAGTGGTTTCATTCAAAAAAGTCAGGGGCTGGGACAGACAGTGAAGTGACCTCGCCTGGGTCCCCTGGATCCCGTCCCTGGTACCATTTTGGGAAGAGAAGGTGAGAGCAGCTCAGTCGAGGCCGGTTTCCTGTGTCCCCCCCCTCCGGAGCCCTGCTGCCTGCAGTGTCATCTGTGTCTGACTCTGGGTGACCCTCGGCTGGCTTCCCTCAGAGAAGCCCACGTTCTCTCTTGAGCTCGGCCCTTTCTTTCTCCTCCTCAGATCTCTCTTACTTAGAGAAATTTCAGCAATTTTACTGTGCTAAAATTGAAGTTAAAAGGGCTAAAAAAAAAAAACCCAAAAAATCCTGCCTCTCTGAGATCATTATTATTTGGGGTCACACCTAGTAGTGGTTAGGGGCTTTTCCTGGTTCTCTGCGGGGGGGGGGCTTCTGTATGAGTGTGGGGGGGTCAAACCCCTGTCAGCCACCTCAACTTGTATTATCTCTCTGGCACCCAGTTGGCATTTTTAGTGAGTGAAAATACAAGAATGGATGGAAAAATAAGTGGCAGGCGACCTGAAAGCCAGGTTTATTGGACTTATTCTTTGGCAGTATCTCGGCCTGCCCTGGGTCTGTGCCCTGCACTGGAGGGAAGGCGTTTGCCCAGTGGCAAGGAGCCAGGGCTGCCCTGCGGCTCCCCCCACAGCTGGGGTGCTCCCTGCCCTGCGGCTTCTCCCACAGCCCTGGGGTGCTCCCTGCCCCCCCATCTGCCTCCTGACAAGCCCTTGAGGTTTCTCAGAGTCTGGAGCGCCAACTCCCTGGCACAGCTTGTCCCGCAGGCCTTTGGGGAGAAGGGGGCAGGTTTACGGGGTGTGGTTTGTGTTGTCCTCTCGATTATCAGTGAATCCAGGTTCTCCCGGAAAGGCCGCTGCAGCCCCGCTCCATGACCTTACTTCCCAAACCTGGGAAGTCACCTTGCCCCGGAAGTGACCTCTGGTTCTTCTCCTACTGTGGCAGTAGTGTGTTAAATATTTTCAAAATCCCTGACATTGAAAAAAAAATTTGCTCTTTTATCCACCCCCCAGTTTGCTTTCTGAATTATTTATTACGGTTCAAATCTGTCTAGACCAGACCCCCCACCCCACCCCATATGCCTCTGTATTTATGGGACTTCCTGTATATTTACAAGGACCTATGTTTAAATCAACATCTAAATTACAAGGCTAGAATGCTAGAAATGGAAACGATTTTAGAGATCATTGCACTCAATCAGCCCATTTTACTAGAGGACACAAATGAAGTTATTGTCAGGGTGAGATTTTTTTATGGCTTAGCAAATGAAAAGCTGAAATTCGGGGTGTGTGTGTGTGTGTATGGTGGTGGGGGGGTCGTCTGATCTATGCTGACTTTAGCTCCTGTATTAAAGATAGTTGGGAAAGCACAAGCCGGGCTTTGTTACGGACCTGCATGTCGAGTTGGGTCAGGAATGTTGATAAAATCCCAGTGGGGTTTTAGAACCTCCTGGAGAAAGGGAGCGTGCGTCGGCCGTGGTCTTGATCGTTTGTAACACTTTCAGGCCGGTCATCAGAAATGGGCACGTTCTGTCCTGCTCACACTCGGGAGCTTGGGAACTGCGATGTGTGGCGCTTTTGTTTGGCTTGGGGGCCAGGCCCGTGTAGTCTGTGGGGCCAGCGCCCCAGCCCCCGGCTCCCAGCCTCGGTCAGCTTCTGAGGTCTGGTCCTCGGGTCGCGGGTCCCGGGTCAGCGAGGCAGCAGTCCTCTCAGCCCCTGGCTCTGCCACAGCCCTTGGTCATCCCTGGAACTGCTGCCTGTCCTGCAGGGTGAGGCCAGCTGGCACTGCAGGCGGCGTGGGATGGAGTATAAGTGCCCGGGTCAGGGAACCCAGCCCCCCGCACCACTCTTCCTCATGTGGGTGCTGGTGGATTGCGCTGCCGTCTCTCTGCCCGTTTCTGTGTGTGGAAGGGGCTAGTAGTACTCCTTAGGGGGTGCTCACAGTGGGCATGCTGCCTGTTGGGTTTAGAAACTCAAGTCCGCATACTTTCCCCATTGCGGGGAAGGGTTTGAGTCACAGCTGGGACCTGACTCTTATTTTTTTTCTTTTTTGGGTCACACCCGGTGATGCACAGGGGTTACTCCTGGCTCTGAACTCAGAAATTATTCCTGGCGGTGCTCGGGGGGGGGGGGGACCATATGGGATGCTGGGGATCGAACCCAAGTCAGCTGCGTGCAGGGCAAGCGCCTTTCCCGCTGTGCTATTGCTCCAGCCCCTGGGACCTGACTCTTTCTCAGGGGTTCTGCTGAAGGTGTCAGCGCGCCAGCCTTGGCCTCTGCCACGTAAGCCTGAATCAGCGCGTGGAACCGTCTCTTCGGCTACTATTCATCCCCATCCGCAGTGCTCAGGGAGTGCTGGGAGTGCTCACATCGAAGGATCTGACTGGGGTTGCCACATGCAAGGCAGACGCGTAGCCGCTGAGTGTGGCTCAGCCCTTAGCTAGAGCTTCTCAGTTAGGAGTTTGTCCAAGTCCTTTGCCTTGTGCTGTGGGGCTGGAGAGACAGTACAGTGGCGGGGTCCTTGCCCTGGGGGTCTCAGAATCCAGCCCAAGGGGCATTTGCAAGTCCAAGTGCCTTATCACTCTGGCCCCATTTTTGAACTTGAATGAAGTACAGGTTATTAATCATTTTTTTCAGGGATCTTTGCTTTGATGTTGTTTTCAAATACTCAGTGCTATTTCCAAGTGTCTGTAAGTTTTCTCTTAGATTATCTTCCAAGGGCTGGAGCGATAGCACAGTGGGTAGGGCGTTTGCCTTGCAAGCAGCCAACATGGCTGACCTGTGTTCGATTCCTCCGCCCCTCTCGGAGAGCCTGGCAAGCTAACAAGAGTATCTCGCACGCATGGCAGAGCCTGGCAGGCTCCCCGTGACGTATTCGAGATGCCAAACACAGTAACAACAAAGTCTCACGATGGAGACGTTACTGGGCCCGCTCGAGCAAATCGATGAATAACGGGAGGACAGTGACAGTGACAGTGATATCTTCCAAAAGTTTCCTAGGTTTGCGTTTCGCACTTAGCCCAGCGACCACTTGGTGTGTGTGTGTGTAAGGTCTGTGCATAGATTCACTTTCCTCCAGGTTGTTGAAAAGAGGGTTTCCGGGCCAGAGAGAGTACAGGGGTTAGAGTGCTGGTCTTCCTAGGACAAACCCTGGTTCCATTCTGGCACCACAAGGTCCCTCGAGAACTTCAAGGTGTGACCCAAATAATTCCCCCCCACCTCATATAAAAGGAAAAGGTTTCATTGTTATTGCTTTGCTTTTTCTCCTTTGTCAAAAGTCCCCCCACCCCACACTCCCTCCCTTCCCCTTTCATTTTTGGGCCACACCTGGCAGTGCTCAGAGGTTACTCCTCGCTCTTCACTGTGGAGTCATTCCTAATGTGCCCAGGGAACCATATGGGATGCCGGGGATTAGCTGCGTGTCTGCTGTACTATTGCTCGGGAAAGGTCTATTTGTGGGCCTCTCTTTTTACTCTCTTCTATATGCATTTATCTATTGGTCTTTCTTTCTTTCTTTCTTTCTTTCTTTCTTTCTTTCTTTCTTTCATTTTGTGCTTTTTGGGTAACACCTGATGATGCTCAGGGCTTACTCCTGGCTCTGCACTCAGGATTCACTCCTGGCGGTGCTCAAAGGACCCTATGAGATGCCGGGGATCGAACCTGTGTTGGCCCTAAGCACTGCCAGGTGTGACACAAATAACACCCCTACCTGGAAAGGAAAAAAAGAGAAAAGACTTTAGGCAAGCTCCCTACCCCCTGTTCTATCACTATCCTCACTATGGACCCTTTTCTTTCTTCTGTATCACACTGTTCTGAATACATTGTATAAAGTAAGGTTTTTTGGTTTGTTTTGGCAACAGATACTGGGTGGGGGTTGGCAGAACTTGAGAAGGGCCCAGGGCTCACTCCTGGTGGGCTGGGGGACTGTATGGGGTGTCAGGGATAGAACTCAGGTCAGCCGTGTGCAAGGGGCTGGCTCCTGGCTCTGTGCCCAGGGATCACTCCTGGTAGGCTTTGTGTACCCTACGGGATGCTGAGTATTGAACCTGGGTCACATGCATGCCAGGCATGCACCTGTACTATCCCTCAGGCCCCGAATCTATAATCAAGCTGAGAAAAGGTGACACTTTTTTCTTCTTCTTTTTTTAATTTTTATTAGTGAAACATTATGAGGTACAGTTGTAGATTTGCGATTTTTTGTGCTTGGGTTTCGATTACACAATGATCAAATACCCATCCCTCCACCAATGCCCATTTTCCACCACCATGGATAATATCTTTTCTCTTCTTTTTGGGTCACACACAGTAACAACAAAGTCTCCAGTGGAGACATTACTGGGCCCGCTTGAGCAAATTGATGAACAGCGGGAGGACAGTGACAGTGACAGGTCACACCTGGTGATGCAGGGGTTACTCCTGGCTCTGCACTCAGGAATTACTCCGGGCAGTGCTCAGGGGACCATATGGGATGCTGGGAATCGAACCCGGGTGTGCTGCGTGCAAGGCAAACGCCCTACCCGCTGTGCTATCGCTCCAGCCCCAAAAGGCGACACATTTTGAAAATATGGTCTGTCCTCGAACATAGAATACCTATCTAGTTCTTTCTTTTATGTCTCCCAAGTTTTGTGATTTTCCACTTAGAGACCTGTGCGTATTTTGTTAGATTTGCGTCTCAGTGGGGCTGGAGCAATCGCACAGTGGGTGGGGTGTTTGCCTTGCACGCTATCGACTCAGCTCTGATCCTGGCACCCCATATGGTACCCCAACCCTCCAGCAATGATCCCTGAGCACTGCCAGGTGTGGCCCAAAAAAACCCCAAAACCCTCGTGCCTGAATATTTCCCTGGGGGTAGTGCTGTGCTCTGACTGCTGGTGGGGGAGGGAGGAGCTTCTGTGTTGCAGCCCTCCTGTGGCTGCTTTGGGATCTTCGTCTTTCTTCTTAGAAGATTGTGTCATCAGAGAACAAAGACAGTTTCGGTTTCCACCTGGCTGGGCTTGGAGCTTCCTCCTCACTCGGCTCAGGGGTCTCTCCTGACAGGACTCAGGGGTTCGGGGAGGGGGGACAAACTGGTCCCCGCTGCATGCCCCTAGACCCACACTCAGGCCCCGGATTCTTTCCTGTACGTCGGACTTGCATTTCTGGTTGTATTTGCTTTAGCTCCTGGGATTTAGGGCCCGATCTTAGTAGGAAATATTACCTAATACGTAAATAGTTTCTAAAGGTTTTTAAGTCTCTTCTGTATTTTTTTTTTAAATGGGGACTTTGGGCCGAACCCAGTGGTGCTCGGGAGTGATGTCTGGTGATGCTTGGGCCACTGTAGTGCTGGAATTCAAGCCAGGGTCCTATTTTGGGGTAACAGCAGGCAATGCTCAGGGCTTACTTCTGGCTCCGCCCTCAGGGATCACTTCTCAGGGGGGCTTGGAGGACTGTCTGTGGTGCCTGGGTGGGTGGTTTGGTCATGTGCAAGGCATGCGCCCTCCTGCTCTATCATAATACTCTCTCCGCCACCCCCCACCCCCGCACTTTGCATCTTAATTTTCATTTTAAAATTTTCCCTGTGATTTCTTCAAACCACGTGCTACTTAGAAGTGTCTTTAATCTCCTAGTAATTTGCAATTTCCTGTCTGTCTTTTCAGTCAGATTCTGGTTGAACTCCACTGTGGTCAGAGCTGACGGTGTGGTTTTTAAAAAAAAAAATCATGTTTTTTTGGTGGGGGGACCTTTTTTGAGCACCCAGTGGTGCTCAGGGTTACGCCTGGCTCTGTGCTCAGAGATCAGGCAGGTGCTCAGAGGACCATGTCGGATGCCGGGGATTGAACCTGGGTCGGCTGCATGCAAGGCAAATACCCACCCCGCTGTACTCTTCACCCAGCCCTAATTTGAACTTGTTCAGGTGTGTCTTGTCCAGACTGCTGTGCCTGGTGCCAGTGGGCCTGAGGATAAGGCGCGTCTGCTGGATAGAGCAGCGAGGAGCTGTTGGTCCCACCCGCGTGTGCGGTGCTGGGGGTTCAGCTGTGAGGATCTGGTTCCGGTGGCAGGTTGCGCCTCCAGGGGCCCAGGCAGACGCTGTCTTCTCCTGGCTGCCCTGCCTGTGTCTGCCGCAGCCGTTTGGAGAGTCCAGAACCGCTGCCCAGCCTGCTTTTCTGCAGGGACAGTGGTCGTTGGCGAAGAGCCACGGGAAGGCCACGACGGGTGGGGTCAGCCGAGAGAGCCCACCCCGCTCTGGGCAGCTCTGGCTTCTGAACTACTCGGGAGTTCTCAGGACGCCCTTCAGAATGAACGGTTGCTGATTGTGCTGGTGTCGTGCGGTGATCGCCACCTCCGACTGTTTCCAAGACATTTTTGTTACCCCCCAAAGGGAGCGTGGTGCCCCCTGAACAGTTCGTCCCCCTCCCCGCTCTGAGCCCCCCTCTTCTGTCTCTGTGGATCGGACGGTTCTGTGTGTTTCACGTAAATAGCACCAGGCGGTAATGTGACCGTTGATGTCTGCTGTCTCGCTCAGAATGCGGTGGGGCGTGTGTGCGTGCATGTATGTATCTTCAGGGTGCCCGGGATTGAACACAGGTCTGCACACAGCTGTTTGCTTTACTCAGAACCACAGTCTTGGCACTGGCTTTTGTTTTGTGTGTTTTGGGGCCATACCCAGTAGCGCTCAGGGGTTACTCCAGGCTGTGCCCGGGGAACCGTATGGGTTGCCACAGGTCGAACCTGGGTCAGCCATGTGCAGGACTAATGCCCTTCCTGCCCTATTGCTCCTACTGCACCACACCTCTCTTAAAATGATGCCTTTGAGGGCAGTGTAGACGGTGTGTGTTAGTGCTCACTGCTGTACATTGTGTTTATCCGTTGTCTGTTGGGGTTTTGGGGTTGTTCCTCCGTCTCAGCTCTTGTGAATAGCACTCCACAGGCGTCATCATTTGCAGGTGTGCTTCAGTTCCTTTTTTGGGGGGAGGCTACACACAAGGTTGTCCTGGGGGCTTTTCCCAGCTCCCTGCTTGAGTGACCATGTTATGCCGAGGATCGGACTTTGGTGCTCTGAGAAGTGACGCACATGCTCCTGCTCTTAAGCCATCTTCCAGGCCCACTTTCCAATGTCTTGGGGTGGGGTGCTCAGGAGTGACGGCCAGAGGTGCACAGGGGGACCGCACGTGGTGCCAGGACTTGAACTAGGATCGGATGGTGCAGCTAAATGCAAGTGCCTCATCTCCTGTGCCCCACCCATGGCCCCGTTTGCGGGTTCCTGGGGATCAACCCAGGCTTCATTCATGCAAAACAAACATGAACTGTAGCTCTAGTCCGATTTCTGCTCTTTCTAATAAAAATAATCGTACTTCTGGAATCGGGGCAAAATAAGGTCAAGCTGTTTGGTTTTCTGTTTTATCACTGAAACACATTTACTTTCCAAATGATGTAACAGCACTGGAAGCCTTTATCTCGCCATCGTTAGTGTTGTGGGAGCCAAAACAGGGGCAGACGGAATCTCGATTTGTTTTCCCTCAGCGGCACTGGATTCATTTAATGATGTCACTGACCTCTGGTGGGGCTTGGGCAGCTGCTAGGGACTTGGCGCTGATCGTGAAGGTCAGTGGGTCTGAGCGGGGCCGCCTGGGACCATGTCTACATGAGAACGCTCCCATTGTACATGAAGGTCAGAAGATTGAAAATACACACCGAACTTGGAAATTGCCGCTGACTATTATGTTACGCTCCAGGACTGTGCCCTGTCGTATTTTAATTCAAGACAAATGTGGAAATGATAAGGGAGAAAAGGGCAGTCTTGGTCTGTATTTTCTGATAACATTGCAGACTAGGCAACTGAAGGAAATCGTGGATGCATTGGTTGCATAACTCGGCTTCTGACTGACTCGCATGATAAGAAACGCTTGATAAATGGATGCACCAGATCAGCAACTTGAAATGTTTTCATAGCAGTTTGGCATGAGATTTGTTCCTGCCATGCTGTATATTTAATTCTGCAGAAAACGGCATAAAAGCATATGCACTCGGAATAATTTCTGTGCACCAAGATGGGAGCTGAGAGGCGTTAAAGGGCTTTGTTCCAAAAATACTTCTCTCCACCAGCTTGCAAAGTGTCGGCATGTCTTACCTTGGTTTCTGCTTTTACACTAAGTCATTGAAGTTCTTTGCAGGCTGTAGGTGGGGTTCTGAAAGCCGTTATTCATTAGCACCCAGCTCAAGTTCACTTCTCTGACCGCCAGCCAGCCAGTCTTAGGATGGGGAGAAAGAGTGGCCGAGTTTTGATTTGGTGTAAAGGAAGGCATCTGCGAAGTCTGGGTGACACCCAAAGGGGTGGGCCGGGGTGGGCCGGGGTGTGCTGGAAAGCCTGGCCTGCAGGGGGCGCTGTCGGCAGTGAAAGGTGGCACCCAGCAGGGCTGGAGCCTGACCTCACAGGCGTGAGTTCAGGGTTTGGGCCCCAGCATTGCAGTCAGTGAAAAGTTCTGAGCTCACCAATCCCTGGCAGCTGTTTGAGCCCCCCCTTGAGAGTGGCTCCCAGGACCCCCTGACCTCTACCCAAAGGAAGGGGATTCTGACCCTTGTTCTGTGGGTCAGTCTCGAACCCTGTCCAAAGGCTGGGCAGCGACTTCCCTGAGCCCTTGAGACAGCCGAGGGTGGTGGACTTGATGGGGACAAGGTGGTTTCCCAGAATGGAGGGATGGAAAGGGGTTCGGGGCATGGCTGGCGTGGGAGGTGCCACAGATTTAGCATCCTGCCTGCCCCCCAGTGCCTTAAGATCGTGCATTTTCTTTTTGTTTTTTTGGGCATACCCGGCACTGCTCAGGGGTCACTACTGGTGCGCTGAGGTGTCACTCCTGGAGGGTTTTGGGGACCATATGCGATGGTAGGGATAGAACCCAGGTCGGCCGTGTGCAAGGCAAGCGCCCTCCCCTCGGTGCTATCACTTCAGCCCCAGGAAGGTGCATTTTCTGTTGTGTTTTCTGAATTGGAGGAATAATTAGACGTGGCCACTTTAAGCTGGAACACTTGCATCACAGAAAGGTGCTGTTTCTTAAAAGTTAATCTGCAGCCGGTGCTCAGATGTATTATTTCGTTCAGCTTGAACATAAGTTCTAAGAGGACAGAGACTGTGATTTTTGTGTTTGTTTTTGAATTTGTTTTTAGGCTACACCCAGCTGTGCTGAGGACTTACTCCTGGCTCTGTGCTCCGGGATCGCTCCTGGCACTTCTCAGGGCACCGTATGTGTTGCCAGGGATTGAGCCTGGGGTCTGCCACATGCACGGCAAGCGCCCTCCCCACTGTACTGTCTCTCCAGCCCTGGCACTGGGGCTTCAAAACGATCTTCCCATGTAGTCTCAGATGGTTCATTTGAAGTCCACGCCTGATTTTAATGTGGAAAACCTGGGTTTTCCCAAAGGAAGAGGCTCTTAGTTGGTGGTTCTCAAGGTTGCTGGGGAGGCATTTACCCCTGGGACTCTGGTCACCATTTGGAGCCGTTTTTGTCATCGCAACTCAGGCTATTACTGGCACTGAATGGATGAACAAGGGATGCTGTTCATTCAACGCCCTAAGCTCCCACAGCTGATTGCATCCAAGCATTAGGTCCAGAGCTTCAGGCCCAGGGGGAAACCCTCCTGGAAAAATGGAGATTTGTTTTTTTTGTTGTTGTTGGTTTTGGTTTCCTCTTGCTCTGCACTAAGGAATTTCCCTTGGCACTGCTTGGGGGACCGTATGGGATGCCAGGGATTGAACCCAGGTCAGCCGCCTGCAAGGCAAACGGCCTGTCCACTGTGCTGTTGCTTCAGCCCCCTGAAATATGCGGACTTAAAAAGATATTTATTTAGGATTGTGACCAAGAAGCCCTGGAGCCCGCATGGGCAGAGCTTGGTTAGAGACGCCTTGGGAGGGAGGTTCACTTGTAGGAAACGCAGGAGGGGGATGAAAAGAGCGTTTCACGGCGTGGCAGGGAGCCCCTGGGCAGCTGCTGAAGGGGGCTTTGTCACAGCTCAGGTTGAGGGCGTTTCCTCCTGAGGCCGCGGGGCCACTGGAGTGAGAGACTTACCTTGTACGAGGCAGACCCTCGCCCCTTCCCCGTAAGGAGCTACCCCTGAGCAGAAAAAGAGAATTTCCTCCTGGTCTCCGTACCCGTGGGGTGTGCGTTTTGAGTGGCTGCCCCTCTGTCTTGTGCTGAATAAAAGGGTTACTTGAGCCTCGGAGACGCCGGGGTCCCCTGGCCATAGCCCGTGATTGCTGCCTGCATCTGTGGGCTGCCCTGGGCGGGGCTTGCTTAACTGGACTGCCCCCTGGGTGGGCAGACACTGGGCTCTTCCCAGGCCTCTGCCAGGTTCCCGTACGCCTGACTTCCCTGCAGCTTTATGCTGCCGCGACTGGACTTTTGCCGTGTAGCCAGCACAGAGGAGCTTAGTTCACTGTTATCCAAAGTCTTTGCTTCCTAAATTGCAGGACGTCACCCCAGTGGGGTGGTGTAACTTTTTAAAAATGTGTTTTGGGTATGCGCCTGGTGTTGCTCAGGGGCCCATTACGGTGCCAGGGTTTGGCCCCAGCCGCCTACACGCAGCGTCTGCGCCACCCCTAGCCGCATCTCTGGTCCTACGTGGGTATTTTCCTTCTGCTCTCAATATCTGCCTTTCCTTTCCTCACTTCAGCACCTCTGGCTGGAGCCACAGGACTAATTCTGGCCCTGATTTAGGGGCAGAAGTGACCCTGGGTGTCCCTGGGATGGGGGCACTGTCCCCCTAGTGTCTCCTTCCTGCTAGCGGAAGTCCCCAGCACTGAGGGGCACCCACACTCATGCCCAGATTGACCAAGGCCCTGACCTTCAGAACAGACACAGCGTGTGTGCTCCGTCACATAGCATGGGTATGGGTGACGAGGGTGGGGGGCTGTGGGTGTTGCTCAGTAGGGGTTCAGGGTGTGTCGTCATGTGCAGGGACCAGGCCAGTAGCATGGGACAGGGATGTCCATGGGGGGTACCCGGGAGAAGCCATTCCTTTCCATGCTGTGGTTCTGGAACGGATGGAGACTTTACTGAATACAAGGGTTTTGGCAAAAAGAGCTGGAGGTTTCATACCAGTAGTCTGGCACTTTGTTACATATGACCCCTTTGGCCAGCGGACCTGCTCACCCAAATGCATTCTGATCCTGTGAGAAAAGAACTGGATCTTTTTTGGCTTTGGGGGTCACACCCAGCAGTGCCATGGGGATTGAACCCCGGTTGGCCGCATGCAAGGAAGAAGCCCTACCCACTTGTCACTCTGTCCCCAAGAGCTGTATGTTTTTTTAAAAAATGTGTGCACTATGATTGATAACACCGTTGATAGGGATGCTTTTGGAATACAGTGTTGCTGCATTACACCCACGAGTATCCAAGCTGCAGCTTGACGCCAAAACCTGGAGTTGCCGCCAAAGGCCCCTGCTGCCACCTAGTGCCAGCACCCAGCTATTACAGGTCCTTTCCTTGCACCTTGTTCCAGGTGCAAACGTGTCACCTCACCTGGTGGAATGGCTTGTATTCTGCCCACATCCAGCTACTGGGTTGTTCTTGGGCTGATGTGCCAGCATAGGTGTGGAATGAAAAGGGCCCACGTCCGCCTCTCCTGGAAAGGGCAGATTTCTTGTTACCGACGAATAAACCAGAAGGGACCCATCTGGGGTGCCAAGCGATGTATTGGCTCCTGCATGCAGGGACCAGTGGCGGGGCCTGTGCCTAGTGTGCCAGTGTGGTCTGGACAGGGGCCAGTCTCTCCGCGCACAGCCCGGGAGTGCACGAGCGAGGCATGCACTCCGCATTCGAAGGCAGCGCTGAAGTCTGCAAGCACTTTCATGTACAAGTATCTTCTAATTCTTTCGGCGGGGGAACCCACACACCACCGCGCTCGGGGTGTATTTCTGGCTGTGTTTGCTCTCAGGGTTTGAACCTGGCTCGGCAGGATGTAAGCCAGCGCCTTAACCTCTGCATGTGCTGAAGCTCCGCGTGCATTTTCGGGACACGCCCAGTGAGGCTTAGGGGTGCCTCCCCTGTACTCACTGCCTCGCTCCCCTTTTGTTTTCACAGTTAACAAGCACAAGCCATGGCTGGAGCCCACCTACCATGGCATCGTCACCGAGAACGACAACGCGGTGCTGCTGGATCCGCCGCTGATCGCCCTGGACAAGGATGCGCCCCTGCGCTTCTCGGGTAGGCGCTGCGCACGGGGCATGCTGGGGGGCGGGGCTTGCCGATAGAGGGGCGGGGCGTAGCGGGAGGGGCGGGGCCTGCAGACAGGGGCGGGGCTTCTTGGGGGCGGGGCCTGTCTGCTGAGAGGCCCTCGGAGCCACTGGGGGGACCGTGTCTTTTAGCGCTGCTTATGCCTGGGGTTTTCCTTTACAACTTTAACAGCTGGTTCCTGACCACTCTCCCGCCAAGAGCTTATACTTGTTCCAAAGCTACTTGCCGTGTTGCTTGTCACCAGGTAGCACCAAGGGCAGTGGCGCCTGAGGCCCTGCTAAGTCCCAGACTCCCTCGCCATGGGGCAGGTGGGGACAGGGTGAGGTCCCCGAGCCAGCGATGACAGCTGCGGGGGTTTCGCGAGGAAGCTGAGCATTTATTTTATTTAGCGGGAGTGCAGCCAAGAGTGAGTCCCATCTGTTTCTGTTTGGCGAAGACGCCCCCTAGGCAGATCCCACAGCCTGGGGCCAGCCGCCCCGTGTCGGGGACACGGGGGTCGCGGGACACGGGGGTCACAGCCAGATTGTCCTCCCACCCTGGCGAGAGGAAGCTCAGAGTTTGCCTTTCATTCAGCTGGAGAGGGCACTGCAGAGGTTGGGGCCCGGCCACTCTGCTCTGGCTGGCGTCCCCATTAGCGGGCTTTCCAAGCCGCGGCGCACGCAGTGCTGGCCGGACTGTGCTCCCATCCCTCTTGTCCCAGAGACAGACTGCCATTACCAAATTAATGGCGGAAGAGGTTTTTTTGAGTTATGTTTTTGCCCAACAAAAATTCTCCAGTTAAAGAGCAAGTTGTGTTTGCCTACACGTAACTCAGACAAATGCTGTCGACTGGTCTGAGCCCCAGGACCGCTGGGCTGGCTTCGGGCGGGCTCTTTGGAAAACATATCTGTTCTTCATGCAACTCAGCCCACGTCCCCGTTAGGGCAGGTGTCCCGAGAACTGGCTGGTGCCACTGGGGGCGGCAGGAGAGGACACCTTACCTAATCTTTGTTTTACTTGGCTTTTGTTTTTTGCTAGAAATTCAGTGAGATGGATGTTTCGTCTCACACTGAAGTGATATTCTGACACCCCAGACTTAAAGCCATTGTTAGCATTCACTGTTGGATTCCCCTGTGACAGTGGTTCTGTGTGTGCGTGTGTGCACTCAACTTGTGTGTGCATGGGCACACACATTTACACGCATGTATACAGTGGTTCTGTTTCCTCACAAGCAGTGTTTGGTTCTCATAGGCCCTTGTAGTTCAGTGGCTCCCTAAGGTGTGCTGCCCACCTGCAGGTGTGAAAAGGTGGAAAGCCACCGAGCTGACGTAGGACTGGAGCACTTGCTTCATGTGTAGGAGGTCGGGTTCAGGCCTCAAGTACCTCTGGGAGTGACCCCCAGCACTGAACTGCCGGGTGTGGCCTCAACCACCCCAACAGAAAACACTGGCCTCGCTTTCATCTGGGAGAACGTGGGCCTTGTGGAAGTTTCTTGCATTTAAGGATTGCCCATGGCCGTTTCTGCATGTTCTTCCCTGGTGTCTGGGTGAGTGACTGTCAGCCGAGTGCTTGTGGAGTGCTGGTGTCCGTCCCCAGGGACGGGATGCTTCTACAGCTCGCCAAGCCCCAGCTCTAAGCACCTTACCCAGACTAACTTGCACTTATGCTCAGTGGCCCTAGGTATACTTCATGGCCGTCTCCATTTTATTTCACTTTCATTCTTTTTTAGTTTTGGGGGGGGTTGGGGTGACACCCAGTGGTGCTTGGGGGTTGCCCCCAAGGTGCTCGGGGGCCTTGTGGTGCCCGGGATGAAACTCAGGGCTCCCTCGTGCACGTCCTGTGCTCCAGCCCCCGCCGGTGAAAGGGACAGCCCGGCCGATGTGCTTGCTCCAGGCCCTGCCCAGAGTGCTCTGTCCTGTGGGCTGGGCCCTCTCAGGCCCCCAGAAAGTTCCAACGCAGCAGTAGATGCAGTGTCGGTGGGAATCTGACTTGGAAGGGGAAATCCTGTCCTTGAAGTGTCTCTCAGTTCTCTTTCTTGTGGGATTTCGTGTCACACTCTCATGCACCAGAACCATGTGTGAAACCCTGCTAGAGGGGTTGTGCTGGTGGGGATTTACCCCCATTTTTCACTGAGGTACAGAAGTTTGGTCCTGGAATCCCCCTACCCCTGAAGTATGTTTACACCAGGGCCGCACCAGGGAGAGGTCTGTCTTTGCTGCTGAGGACAGATGGATGAGGTGGTGTGTCCTTTGAGAGGTTTCAAGGGAAACAGCAACTCATAGTATTTTTCCCCTTTCTGTTGGAAGGGGGCTTGGGGGGCTCAACCAGGGCCTCACACATGCAGGGCAAGGGCCCGAACCACAGGTGTATCTCCCTTGCTACAAAGTCTTCTTTATCTAAGGGGGCTGGGGGGCTTATGTGGGCCTCACCCAGAGGTACTCAGAGGCCCTTCCTGGCCCTGTGCTCAGGGACCACTACTGTGATGCTCTCCTGTCTCTGTGGCCCAAAATCTCTCCTCTTATTTTATTATTTATTTATTTAGCTTTTTTGGGTTACTCCTGACTCTGCACTCAGGAATGACTCCTGGCGGTGCTCGGGGAACCATATGGGATGCTGGGAGTTAAACCAGGGTCAGCTGTGTGCAAGGCAAATGCCCTACCCGCTGTGCTCTTGCTCCAGCCCTGAATCTCTCCTTTAAAAGTCTCTAATTCAGCCATCAACCATTCACTATATCCAGAACATTCCCGGTCTATATCCACCATTTCCCGGTCCTGATGCTTTGTATCTGTGGATCTGCCTGTCTGGTGCCTGGACATGTGGCAGCATGTGACAGTTGGCAGTGGCTGCCCAATGGGAGAATGGATCAGCTCCTCCTCTTCCCGCTGCTCACCCCAGGCCCCTAGCATCTCCACTCACAACGTGGACCCCTTGGTGGTCTCCCCATGTGGGTGTGGCCTCCCGCGTAGGCGGGGCCTCTAGTGGGTGTGAGCGTCTTGCATGGGCGTGGCCTCCCTGTGGGCGTGACTGTCGAGGGTAGGAGCACCCTGGAACTGATTCTTGTGTGGACCCTGACCTGAGGTGGGGAGTAGACACCCCAGCCCTGGATGGAAGCTTGTCCCTCGGGGCCCTGCTGCCCGATTGGTGTTGAGAAGGGTGGACAACCTCAGATCTTCCGCAGTGCCCTGAGCATAGACCCCCGAGTCACCGTGTGGCTGGCACGGTACCAAACCTGCCTGTGTCCCAGTTATATCATTTATACAATGAAGATAATGATGGCACTTAGAAGGTTTGGGGGTTTCTTTGCACAGGTAAAGAGCTTAAACCAGTGCCTAGTACCTGTTAAATGCTGTATTCACTGTTTGCTTCTATTATTAATAGAATCTTTATAAAAATTTTTTTTTTTTACTTAGCATTCTGTTGCTGACCCGGGCCGACCAGGGTTCGATTCCTCTGCCCCTCTCGGAGAGCCCGGCAAGCTACCGAGAGTATCCCTCCCGCACAGCAAAGCCTGGCAAGCTACCTGTGACGTATTCATATGCCAGAAACAGTAACAACAAATCTCACAATGGAGACATTACTGGTGCCCGCTCCAGTAAATCGATGAACGGGAGGACAGTGCTACAGTGCTACAATGCTACAGCATTCTGTCAGAAGCATTTTTCTCATGTGTCTACAATGGCTCTCATAACTTGCCTGTGTTCTCATAGAATGTATTTATTTGTTTGTTTTGGAGCCCCACCCAGCGATACTCAGGTCTTACTCCTGGCTCTGTACTCGGGGATCACTCCTGGCAGGGCTCAGGGGACCATATGGCATAACAGGAATTGAGCCTGGGTCAGCTGTGTGCAAAGCAAATGCCTTACCCACTGTACTGTCTCCCGGCTCCCCCTTCCCCACGCTACTATCTCTCAGGCCCCGAGAATTTGTTGACTTACTTTTTTGGGGATCTCACGCGTGCAAGGCAAGGGCTCTACTACGGAGCTCTGGTTTGCGGGCCACAGCCAGCTGTGCTCAGGGATGACTCCTGGCGGGGTGGGAGGATCATGTGTGGTGCAAGCCAGCCCCTCGCCCACTCTGCTGCCTCTGTCTCCTCCCCCTCAGAGTCCGGGCCTGGAGCTTCACTTGACCTTTGGTCATTTCTGGCCGTGACCGTGAGTTTGACTCTGCACCGATGAGCCTCAGGAAGAGCAGGGCCTTGATTTTTACGGGGTTCCACGGGGACCAGCTGCTGTGCTTGGAAACTCACGTGGCCGGGCCCGAGGGTAGCCTGGGGAGGACTCTGCCCAGTTTTTCTTTTTTCTTTATTTTTGTTGGGGGTGTGGAGTACATGTGCGGGCTCTGTGTGAGACACGTGCCCTGCCACCAGGGTCCCATCAGGTTCCCAGCTTTGGTCTTCCACCAGCCTCCTGGGCTGACGACGTTGGGTTTGCTCCCATGAGCGGGAGGTGATGGGTCGGGGCGTATGAGTCTGCCGTTTGTGGGTGGTTGAAGACCTGGGGCGTGGGGCTTCCTGGAGGAAGTGCGGGAGGCCATCCTGGGAGCCGCGGCCTCCCGCAAGGCTGAGACTCGGTAAGCACTGAGCGGCAGTTGGGGGTGGGGGAGAGGGCTCAGAGGATCCCACCCCTCACACGCCCCGGGAATGATCCCTGGGTACTAATCAGCTGTGACCCAAACTTGCTCCCCTAACCAGAATTTTTAAAAACTTTTTAATGAAAAATAATTTTTTTTAAACAAAATTTTCTCTCCAAGAGAAAATTTAAAAAGAATAAAAGTTGGTCTGTGTTCCTGGTGATGCTAGCAGAGAGGAAGTGCATGGTGTGGACCTGAGTACCCGGCCAGGCCAGCTCCTGCCCGTGGCTGGGATGAGCGGGCAGTGAGGGGCGGAGGGGACACAGGTGTGGCGGGCAGGCTCGGCCGTGCATACGGGTGCAGGGTCTGGCTCTGTGGGAAGGGCCTGCCCTCACGCACACGTGCATGTCCAGCGTGGCCACTGCCCCAGCCTCTGCTCCCAGCAGCTGCAGAACTGTTCAGCGTTTCTCCCTCCATGGGGTCGGGGGTCTCGGGGTGCAGCCGGGAAAACTGTCTTCTTTTGGTTTTGTTTTGGGGCCACACCTGAGAGTGCTCAAGGGTCACTCTTGGCTCTGTGCTTAGGAATTACTCCACGGGGCCAGATGGGGATCAACCCTGCATTGGCCACATGCAAGGCAGGCATGGCTCCTGTCCCATGGGCCAACTGTGTTCTTAACGCACAGCCCAGAATTCTCAGCACCCGACTTGAGGACTGCTGTCGGTATACTGGCCCTGTTGTGTTTGGAGACACCGAGTGGGCGTGCTCAGAGGGTTACTCCTGACTCTGCTCAAGGCTCGTACTGTCTCCTTGGCCCTTCGAGATATAGGCCTTTTTTTTTCGGGACGGAGGAAGGTTTGGGTCACACCTGTCAATGCTCAGGGGTTACTCCTGGTTCTGTGCTCAGGAATCACCTTTGGGAGTTCAGGGGGCCATGTGAGGGTGGGGGGCCAAACCAGGGTCAGCCGAATGCAAGGCAAGAGCTCGACCTGCTGTACATCTCTCTGCCCCCCGTTTTTGCTTTTGCTTTTGGTTTTCTGGAGGTGAGCGGGATTTGGGGCACATCCAACAGTGCTCAGGGTTTATTCCTGGCTCTGTGCTCAGGGGTCACTTCCAGTGGGGCTCAGGGAACCAGGGTCAGCCCACAGACAAGGCAAGAGCCGTAACTAACTCTGTACTATCTCTCTGGCCTCTTGTCACTACGTATCAAAGTTTCTGGGAAACTGCTAAGCAGAGGGGCTGGACACTGCCAGCATATGTGCGGGTCTGGGTTTCACCCCTGGGCCACACACCTAACTCTGCTCACAACCCATCTGGCCTCGGTGGCTCAGGGGGTCTGTCGCAGGTCTGCACATCTGGCTGGCGGCTGTGGACACCGAGGCTGGGGAGGGAGGTGGCTCAGGATGAGTCGGAGGGCAGGGACATGGCACAGGGGCCGGGCACATGTGGGCTGCTCAGCACGGCCCCGCCAACTTCCCCCGGCTCCAGGGACTGTCATCCCCGTTCCCTGCTGTGCCTCATACTATCCCTGTATCTAGAATTCCTCCCCAGACAATCACAGGATTCTTCTGTCCCTCTGTCCCTGCTGAGACAACATGTCCTCCAAGCCCCCCAACACCCAAAGCAAGGAAGGACAAGCACCCCCCCAGCCACCCTCTGCCCCGCCCCCTCAAGCTCACGGGGTCTCGCACCTTGCAGCTGTTGGCCAGTGGCTCCAGCCACCCTCACGGTCAGCAGCCTCAAGGGCAGGGCTTGCACAGGGCAGGTAGCCACGTCCAGCCGTGTGCCACTCAGGCCCCGCGGGGTCAGCCCGTGTCCCGGGTCTCCTGGTGCCGTGCCATCCCACGCGAATGGAGGCAGGGCTCAGGCCCAGGCTCTGAGGAAGTCTGCTGATGAGGCGATGTTGCCAGAACTAACCCCCTGATGTCCACTTGCACGGAAAATCAGGAGTGGAGCCTGAGAGGTGATTGCAGGGCAAGTCCTGGGCCCGGGAGGGCAGGGCAGCCTGTAGCCGCCCGGCCCGGCAGCGCGGTCACAGCTGACCGTGATCGGCGGTAAGTTGGCTCCAGGCCTGCGCCGGCGACCCCGCGTGTGTGTGCGTGCAGCCTCCGCCCGCTGCCCCAGCCTCACCTGCCTGTGGTACTGACATGGGTTTATCTTTTCTCCTTTAGAGAGTTTTGAGGTGACAGTCACCAAGGAAGGTGATGACGGGTTCTTTCTCTCCCTCTTTTGCGTATTAACCCACTAACTCTGTTTATAAAATTGGGAATCAGCCCCTAAACAGAAAACACTGTCCTGCTTCTTTTGCCCTTGGTTTATTCTCCTACTTTGTTTCTGTTTTTTAAGTACATGGATGGAAACTGTCTGTAACCGAACCCCGGGTTAGAAATATCTGGAAATCAGGCATCCATTTGAACTCTCCCGGATACTGCTGTGCGTTTCAGACCCTCGGCCCCGAGACTCTGGCTCCTGTCAGAGTTTGCGCTCAGCTGTGCGTTGGGACAGGGTCAGCCTTCTTCCCACGCGAGGCCGTTCTGGAAGGTTTCTTGCGGGCTCTCAGAATGCTGAGTTTCGCTCCTGTGCACAGGAACGGAAATCCAGATCTTTAACCTGTCAGCGGGGAGCCCCCCGCCCCCCGCCAGGGCCTGCCCCCGTCAGGGCGGTTGAAGTGGATGCCTGAGCAGCCGGTATTCCTACCCTTCTCATCCAGTGGTTTGTTTTTGATTCCCTAATTTTGGCCAGGCTCATTGCACAGGAAGACGTGTTTCTGGTGATTTCTGTAATCACGGTGCTGAACCTAGCTCTCACGCTTTCCTCTCTCCACGCCTGACTGCGTTCTAGCCTTCTCTCTGGTCAGATCCAAAGCGCCCCCCGCTCTGCCCGGAGCTGGGGTGCCGTGTGGTGTGGCAGGCCTCTGCCGCTCGCTAATGAGACCCCTTCCCCCCGGAGCCCCCGAAGTCTCCTGTGAAATGCCTGTCTGTCGTCTCGCTCTTTTGTATCCCTGCATGACTGGATGCAAAGTTCAGCCCGTTGCCTGGAAAGCCGGACCGCGCTGCTCCGCACTAAGTCCCCAGCTCCCCGGGACACAGTGCCCTCGCTTCCCCACAGGCGCCCCCCTCCTTGGCTGCCCTTGTCATTCCTGTGTGCCGGTGGGCAGGGGTGGGGGCAGAGACGGGGCACGAGCCAGCGGGCTGCGGCCGGAACCCTGACGCCGCTGCTTTGACTCCCCAGGTGAGATCTGTGGATTTAAAATTCACGGGCAGAATGTCCCTTTTGACGCCGTGGTCGTGGATAAGTCCACGGGCGAGGGTCTCATCCGCTCCCGGGAGAAGCTGGACTGTGAGCTGCAGAAGGATTACTCCTTCACCCTGCAGGCCTACGACTGCGGCCAGGGGCCCGACGGCGTGGGCGGCAAGAAGTCCCATAAGTAAGTACCCACCAGTAAGTACCAGCACTGTGTGAGCGAGAGACGAGCCCCGGCCTGGCTGTGGGCAGCACGAATCCACTGGGTTTCCTCAGTTGTCCCGTGGGGAACGTGGGGACGCCCCACTATATGCCAGAGGAGTTTTGGGCATCTCTGTATCCCTCTGGGTGCCCACACCTCCTCCCTGCTGGCACAGTGAATTCCCGTTCTGCTCTTTCTCGGGCACTGTGTGCCCTCTGCTGCTGATGCTGTGGGTGACTTACTGGTGGCGGGGCCTCTCTTGGGGCCCTGCCTGGGGGTCAGGACCAAGGAATCTGCCCGGCACAGACTGACATCTCCCCAGCTCCACACACCCTTGGCAGCTGGGTCTGGGCCCTACCTGCTCCCTATGGCATTGGATGTGACCCCTCGCCCAGGAATGGGGAGCCGAGGGGCTCAGCAACAATTGCTCCAGGCAAAGGAACCTGGGCCGGAAGCGTGGCCCGCCCTGCCCTGGGCCTCGGGAGGAAAGACGCAGCAGGAGGAGGGGACC
>JAOXYA010492454.1:0-15224 GCA_028565675.1 Sorex palustris | reverse complement strand
AACTCTAACTCTCCTGAATGGCAGTCTCCTCCCAGGCACCCTTCACCTGTTTCTGCTTCCAACTCTCAACACTTTCCTAATCTCCCGCATCCTCGCCCTCCACGTGACTCTGGCTACATCATCTCTTATTCATCCACAACTTACATTCCCTGATGACCATTTTGCAGTCATTTTCCGGGAAAGTGTTCTCAGACTCCCAGACCACCCACTCATTTTTTCCATTCCGCTGACCCTTGTCATGTTCCCAGTCCACCTACTCACTTCCTCTTTTACAAACTCTACTCATATTCCCAGACCAACCAGTCAGGGTGATCTGGAACCTCTGCCCAAACACCTTCTTATCCACCCAACAGTCGAAAGGTGAAACAGTGCTCATAATGCAGCAATCTCAGAAAGTGACAGGTACGGCGCTCATTGTGACCTTATCCAAACTTGGCAGGTTGAGCGCTGCTCAGAAAGATGCAGGCAAGAATGTGGCACAGACGCAGATAGCTGCGGGAATTACTCGCTAGATCCCTACTCCCGAAATCCCCAAAGTATTTCTTTTTCTTAACATGAGTATTGTGAGAGCTCCTGTGTTTCCACTCTGCAGTTCCTCACGGATATAGTGAGGTATCCCTACACTCCTTGATGTAAGGGATAATAATACAGAAAGTAACAAGGCACAGGCACACCCCAGGTTCATTCTCAATTTTTCAGTTGAGATTTTTGATTTTCTTTCTGAGGACTTTCCTATAAAAATTTGCCCCCATGACTCCCTAATATTCCTTCTTCCAATCCCTGCCTCCTTTGCTCTCTCTCTTTTACGTCAATTACCAAAACCCCGACTTCCTCGTCTACACCCGCACAACTCTAACCCTCCCAAATTTCAATCTCCTCCCCGGCACCCTTCACCTGTTTCTGCTTCCATCTCTTAACACTTTCCTAGTGTCCCTGATCCTTGCCATCCCAGTCACTCTGGCGACAGGATCACCTATCCATCCACAACATACATTCCCAGAGGACCCTTTCACAGTCCTTTTCTCACAAAACCTTCTCAAGACTCCCAGACCACCCACTCATTTTTCCATTCCGCAGACACCTATCATATTCTCAGTGCATCTACTCACTTTCGTATTTTACAAACTCTTCTCATAATCCCAGTCCACCTACTCAGGAACCTGCTACTGCAACCCCTGCTAAAAAAAACCCTTGCTGATGCATCACTTTCAGAACCTATCCGGGAATATGCTCTCTTGAGATTCCTACCCAGGGAAAAGACTGGGCATTCTATTGTGACCTCACTGTAACCTGAATCGTTAAACACCCCTCATAAATTTGCAACCTCAGAAAGTGACATGTAGAGCCTTCATGTGACCTCATCCAAACTTGGAAGGTTCAGTAAGCATCAGAAAGATTCAACCTAGAAAGTGACACGGACTAAGTAGGAAAACTACTGGCTAGATCCCAACTGCCTACATTTCCCAAGTGTTTCTTTTTCTGAATCAGTGTTGTGAGAGCTCATGTTCTCCCCACTGCAGTTCCTCATGACTATAGTGAGGTATCACTATCATTCTGTTAAGGAGAAGCTAGTACATAAAGAAATAAAAACAACTGTAAGAAGCCTCATGTCAGTGGACCAGGAATGACTGTTATCATGCATTGATCTGCGCCACTTTCTTTTCTTACTGAAATAGAGGCTGGACGTAGGGATGAAGGAGACTTAGTCTTGGTTAACTTCTTGGGTGTCTCTGGTGTGTTTCACTCAGAACTGTGGGAGGATAATATTAGGCAAACTATAAATCTCTGCGCTTTTATTGTATATTTAGGGCTGTTTTTTATCTTGCGTTTGTGTTACTCCCATGATGTCTATGCTCTCTCTGACCTCTATGACTTCTCATTGCTCCTCTCCAGAGCTTTTGCTCCTAGTGAAATTATGGGCGCTATCTGGTTGTCTATTTTTTTTCCTTTTTGCTGGCCTCCCTGGCTGGGATTATAAGCATCTCTGATTTTTTTTTGTCAAGGCTGCTTGTTATTCTGTAAAATTATTAGGCATTAAACTGCTATTTTTCACTATGATATGAGTGAATAAATGAATGAATGAATAACTGGGAGTTTGAAAAAGGGAAGAATGGGATGTGGTTAATGAGAAATACAGAAGAGAAAAAAGAGGAAATTATGAAATGGAAATATAATCTAATGCTCGACATTCTGAGATTATTGTTACAAAAACCTAAGAAGCTGGTTTATTACAAGGGGCACGAAACTCAGGAGTGTGGCATTTAATACTTATTAGGAGGCATCACATTTAAGAATGCAGAAATGCATCATTTCTATCTCCTGTATTATAGACATCTCAGATCATGGTCCACGTTAGTGGTCATTTTCCCCTTTGAAATAATTTTCATATATTTTGTTCCACAGATGTGTGGATCAATTGGGACCCAGAGGACCCTAGAGGGACTGTGTTTATTGAACTTTTGGTCCTGCTGTTTCCTGTTCAGGACACCATCAGAGTAAACTACAGCTTACATGGCCCTTTGGCCATAACCAGGTTCTGGCTGTCTCACTTTCGTATCTTACTCTGCTTTTCATACTGGCTCTTTCTTCTTCTCTTCTCTAGCCTATCAAGGCACCAGAGACGTCTCTTAGTGGGTTCTTGGGCCTGTGGATACCCACTCCTGCCTCATCAGGCAGCCTTCAGACACAAATGTGCTGAGTAATGGGAGCCCGCAGTGTCGGTTGGAGTATACAGTGTTTTAAGTTTTCATAGAGATGAAGAGACTCAAGCTTGTTTGTTTTTTCTGTGGTTCCTCAGTGATACCACTTTTGCACATAAAAAAAAATGATATGATCCACAATGAAATACTATATCAATGAGATAAAGAGCCTGTCTTGGAGTCTTTTTTCTTGTGATTCTTGCCTAGAGAGAAGGCAGAGCCCTCTATTGCGACCTCATTCAAGCTCTGAAGTGGCAATCTCAGAACTTGACAAAGAATAAGCACCAAGAACCACACCGCAACTCCCTAATTCCCCCCAAGTTATGTCTTTTTCTTAGTAAAAGCACTGTTGTGAGAGTTCATGTATTTGCTCTCTGCAGTTCCTCATGGATATAGTAAAGTATTGCTACCCTTCCATTAAGTAGAGGCTAATACAGAAAAAAAAAAAAGAAAAACAATTGTAGGAAGCTTCATTGTAGTAGACCACGTATGACTATCATGCATTGATTTGCACCACTTTCTCGGTCTTACCAAAGTAGAGGCTGAACCTAGGGATCAGGGAGACTTTGTCTTGGTTAACCTCATTGGGAGGGTCTGGGTATTTTCCTCTTCATAGTTGAAAGAGTCTATTATTAGCTACACAATCAATTTCTTCATTTACCTTGTAGGACATTTTGAAGCTAAGTTTTTATTTTTGATTGTTTTGTTCATGCTTCCTATGATCTCTATGACTTGTCATTGCTCTTCTCTAGAGCTTTTGCCTCCTAGCTAAATTATGGGAGCTATCTGCTTGTCTATCATTGTCCTTTTAGGTGATCTCTCTGTCTGGGATTAAAAGCATCTCTGATCTTTTTTTTTTCCCTGTTCCCTTTCTATTTTGTAAAATTATTTAGACTTTAATGAAACTGCTGTTTTTCCACAGTCTAGTAAGTCATGCGTGAAAAAAATGAATGAATGAATGAATAGTTGAAAAATGGTAGTTTGCAGACATGAGGAACATGATGTGGCAAATAAGTGAAAAAAAAGAAGAAAAAATAAAGGAAAGAATAAAATGATATAACACTAATGCCCAACATTCTGAGCATAATGATATAATCAATCTAAGATGATCATTCATTACGTGGGGCATGAAACTCAGGAATGTGACATTTAACACTTCCTAGGAATCCTCATATCTAAGAAGGCAGATGAAAGGCATAAATTTTTGATGGCTTAATGATTATTTTTCCTACGACATACAAATGTATTATTTCTAACCTCTAGAATTCCAGACATCTCAGAACCTGCTGCTCATTAGTGGTCATTTTTCCCCATAAAATAATTCACATATAAAATATTTTAAGAATTGTGTTCCTCATATGAGTGAATAAGAAATTTATATTATATGATCCATAATGGAATACTATGAGCAATGAGAGAAAATAAAATCTAACATTTTTCTATAGTTTGGATAGAATTAGAGAACAACCAGAAGAGATATAGGTAAGTAAAATTAGTGAGAGAAAAACAAACACTGGTCTACGATCTCATGTGTGTTATACATAGAAACAAAGCAAGGGAATGGACAGCGTATAGTCATCTGATGTTTACAAGTCTTAGAATGACTACAGAGCTGACGTAAGCAGTGTTGTGGGAAGGGCATTTGAGGGTCTCAAAGAAGAAGTGGGCTAGATTTAAGAACAGTAGTGGGTGTCTTTGGAAATTTGATGGCGGTAGAAGTGTACTAAGTTTATACAACAGTAGTATGAATATGAAGATTATTGTAATTGTATTCCTTCAACTACATCTTAATTCTCTGATTCTTATATATATATTATAATCATGATACTTCTTCATTGTTTTTATAATAATTAAACCAAGAACTTATCACTTTCAGTTGTTAAACAAGATAATTGATCAAATATCCTCACATCTTTAATTTTTTTACTGTATTTCTTTTCCTTTTTGTTGATTTTCTTTAGTTTACAGTATTATTGAATTTCAGGGGTAATAGCTTAATGTCTCTGTGTAAAAGATTCAATATACCAACATATAAAATTCCAGTGCCATCTGAGCACCAGAGAGACCTCTCCATTCATTTCTTTCATACACTAACCTTTTCTTTCAATAACAACCATATTTACACTGAGTTCAATAGAAAAATAGTAATCCCAGAAATAAATGAACATATATAGGGACATCTAATGTAAGACAACTGATTTAGATACATATGGAGGAGAAAGGAAAAACTCTTTAATAAATGATACTGGGAAAATTGGCCAGCCAAATCCCTTCAGAAATGAAAACAAGATACTTGATCATTATTTAAAACCATGTATACTGGGGCTAAAGTACAAAGGTTAAGGCATTTGCTTTATTTGAGGTTGACCTGGGTTTGATCCCTGAGCATCGTAGGGTGTGGCCCAAGGTAAAAAAAAAAGCCAATCTATCAATATATATATAATATGATAAAATTGGATTAAATATTTGGATATTAAAATTTAGGTCACAAAATGCATATAAGAAAACACAGATTATATATTCCAGGAACTTAGTATTAGACATGTACTTGGAGTCTCAGCTCCATCAACCTATCAGCAGGAAAACAAAAGAGTAAATAAATGAAACTGCATGAAATTAACTATAGTTAACTATATTAACACCTATATTAATGAAAATATTACTTTGGGGGATCTATAGCACAGCGGTAGGGCGTTTGCCTTGCACGCAGCCAACATGGCAGACCCGAGTTCGATTCCTCCGCCCCTCTCGGAGAGCCCCGCAAGCTACCAAGAGTATCTCGCCCACACGGCAGAGCCTGGCAAGCTACCCGTGATGCTTTCGATATGCCAAACACAGTAACAACAAAGTCTCCAATGGAGATGTTACTGCGCCCGCTCGAGCAAATCGATGAACAATGGGAGGACAGTGTTTGTTTGTTTTGTTTACTTAGCTATAAGAAAAAAATGAAATAATGCAATTTGCTGCAATGAGAATGGAACTGGAAGGTATGATGATGAGCAAAGTCAAGCAAAAAAAGAGAGGGACAAAGCTTGTTTGGAGGTTCTAGCAGGGGAGCGCAGCTACTCATATATCCTCCACTAAAGACCACTCTGTCTCTATTTGGGGAAGGCCGTCCACTTTGACTGAGTGTGCAGCTTCAGGAGGCAGAAAATATTCCCCATGTTCTCTCTCTACTTTTGGGCATTATGGTTTGTAATACAGACACTGCGAGGTTATCATGTTTGGTTCTTTATCTACTTTCAGCACACATCTCCCATCCCGACCGATTATGCAAGCCATCATTTTCTTAGTGATCCCTTCTGTATTCCAGCTACCCTCTCCTCTTTGCTCATGAGGCAGACTTCCAGCTATATAGCAATCTTCCTGTCCTGTGTAGCTCCTATCCTTACGTGTCAGCCTCATGTTATGTTGTTTTATACTCCGCAAATGAGTGCAGTCCTTCTATGTCTGCCCTTCTCTTACTCATTTCACTTAGCATGATACTTTCCATGTCTATCCATTTATAAGCAATGTTCATGACTTGGTGATTCAGTAAGATTAAAAAAAAGAGGGGGGCTGGAGCAATAGCACAGCGGGTAGGGTATTTGCCTTGCACACGGTCAACCCGGGTTCATTTCCCAGCATCTATATGGTCCCCTGAGCACTGCCAGGGGTGATTTCTGAGTGCAGAGCCAGGAGTAACCTCTGTGCATTGCTGGGTGTGACCCAAAAAGAAAAAAAAAAAAAAAACCTAGCTTGCTTTCCTAAAAGAAAATTAAAAACTCCATTCTCTCTGTTAAAAGCTTGCAGTTTAGAGGGTCAAGACATAGCTGAGACCCGCCGAAGCACAATCTGGCTGGTGGAAGGCCCCGACTCTGACTCCCAGGAGTGTATTATCACCCCAGCACTGTTGGGGTTCCTGCTGGTCCCCAAACCCATTCTCCCCAGCATCCATGGCAATGAACCCATCAGACACGCACAGGTCAAGCCAAGCATTGGCGGCGAGGTCCCGGGGATTGAGGGACCGAGTATTGCTTGGAAAGACCCCCCCTTCTGCCAATCATGCACACAGAGAGAGGGTTGCTATTTATTAAGAAAGCTCACAGAAAAGGCAAAGAAGAGCCTGGTCAGATGACTGAGGAACAGCTGATGATGGAACACATCCCTACTCCGGAGAGATGAGCAGCAAAATGTTCCCGCCCTGAGCTCAGCGGGAGGCAGGCCAGCGCCGGCATCTGGACTAACGCTCACCCACCTTCCCTCACAAACCATCCTCCCAGGAAATAATCACACGGGGGAAGGGAGAGGGTGGGCTCGAAGCTCTGCAAATGTTCCTTTATGCAACCGTCATGATTTCCTATTTCACAAGTGTGTTGTCATGGCTCAAAGGCATGGAAGTTTGGTCAAATCCACATGGCTGGCATCTGTGTTCCCCCAATGAAGGAGAAAACATCCTCCGAACAGCGCAACGCACCGACGTTTGCAAGCAAAAATTCATGGCCCACGAACAACCAACCGGCTGGCAACCCCCGCCAAGAGGAAAAGAGAAGCGCACGCCTTACCGTTTGGTGGTGTTCATGCCTTACCGTTTGGGGTGTTCTTTTTCAAGTTATCCAGGAATTCCTCCAGCAGCTGGGACTGGTTCGGCGGGGGCAGCAGGCTCTTCTGGTCCCCCAGGAAGAGGTCCGTGTCCGACCACGAGCCACTGAGGGTCCCCTGGGGGGCGGGGGGCCGGGCCAGGAGCGTCAGCCCCACGCTCTTCTCGGAGAACAGGGCCTCCATCTGCCGCACGTCCAGCCCCACCACAGCTTCCCCATTCAGGGTCATGATTTCGCTCCCCTTCCTCACCCCTGCAAACAAGGAAGCACACACACAAGCGTTGCTTGGATGAGAGCCGGCTGCAAACACAAACTGGACAGTGCCCGCCCGCCTGCCCACCCATCCGGGAATGCCTTGGGACTGCCGGGAACAGAACTGCCAAGAGTCCCTCAAAGGGTCCCGCATCCCTCTGATGTGAAGGAGACCGTTTCACTGCCGCCTGGTCAGCTGTCGGCCCTCCTGTTCGCTTTTTCCAGCCAGCAGCCCGTGGGCTGGCGGATTCTCCGTGTACATATTTACTGTCCCAACACACACACTGTCCACACGCTGTCCACGGTCCCTGAGTGGAGGCACTCTGGGAGGCAGGGGGCTCGGACCCACAGCCAGCATGCTCAGGGCTCACTCTGGACTCTGAAACTCAAGTCTCAGTCCTGCCTGAGCTCGGGGACCCTCGGGGATGCCGGGATCAACTAGGAATGGCCTATGCAAGGCCAGTGTCCAACCCGGGCTACTCTCTATCTCTGTCTCTCTATCTCTGTCTCTCTATCTCTGTCTCTCTCTGTTTCTGCCTCTCTCTGTCTCTGTCTCTCCCTCCCACTCTCTCTCCTCCTCTTCCCTATCTCCCTCCCTCCTTCCCTCCCTCCCTCTCTCTTTCTAGCTCTCTCTGTGTCTCTCTCTCTCTGTCTCTGTCTGTGTCTCTCTCTGTCTCTCTATCTCTGTCTCTCTCTGTCTCTCTCTCTGTCTCTCTCTCTCTCCCTCCCCCTCTGCAGAGGCCATTCCCCCCACCCCCACTCCAACTATTCAATTCACTTTCTCTAAGACTCTAGCGCAACTCTGCCGCCAGCTCTGGAGGAAGGAACGGTGCCCAGCCAGACTGAGAGGAGAACAGACACTCTGTGCCACACGGACCTTCGCCATATGCCAGGCCGTCAGGGAGAACGTCGCTGATAAAGATCCGGCTGAGATGCTGGTGCTCGTCCACCTGCGCTGTCACTGCGAACCCTGCGGAGGACACAGAGAAAAGTCACCACACTCTCAGCCCGGGAGGGAAAAGGGGAACCACCGACTCCAACTGCTACACAGTGTGCAACATTGTTCCAAAGTTGGGGTGAGATTCCCCAACCCCTGCCCCGCCCCCCAGGCCCTCCAGGAAGAGCCAAGGAGGACGTGGCCCAGCTCAACTTCCCGGAGGAAGAAATATGTTTTAATGTCACTGACAAGGCAGGCGGGCAAATGTGGAGGAGAGCACTGAACAGAGGTGGAGGGAAGGGGTCCCTCCCGAGGAAGGGGGGCGTGAAAGGCAGAAAATATTAAGGATGAATCTCAACCAGTCACAGAGCTGCAAAACACGGGGCCCCGCTTTTATTCAAAAGGACCTGCCATGGGGACCCAAGCGAGAGTCCAGCGGGCAGGGCGTTTGCCTTGCACAAGGCCAACCTGGGTTCGATCCCCAGCATCCTATACGGTCCCCGGAGCCCCACCAGGAATGATTCCTTAGTGCAGAGCCAGGAGGAACTCCTGAGCATCGCTAGCTGTGGGCCCCAAACAAAACAAACAAACAAAATGTGCCTGTCCCAGAGACAGGCTGCTGGGTGGGAGGGAAACCGGGAGCACTGGTGGAGGAAATGGACATGGGTGGACAGGAGTGGGCACCGGCGGAGAGACGGGGGATGGAACACTGTTTGCTGACAATCACTAATAACTTTATAATTCATGGTGACTAAGTTAAAACTTTTTAAATGTTAAAAAAATGAAAGCAAAAAACAACAACAACAAAAAAGCCCATTCAATAAGGCCAAAATATAAAGTAGGGTATTTATGTGTCACAAGAAAGAAGGAACTGCCAGGAGTAACCCTTGAGCATCACCAGGTGTGACCAAAATAGAAAGAAAGAAAGAAAGAGAGAGAGAAAGAAAGAAAGAAAGAAAGAAAGAAAGAAAGAAAGAAAGAAAGAAAGAACTCCTGGGCAGGAGATGCTCACCGGGTAGGAGCCTGCTGCTGTGGGCAAGAGCCCTGGGTTCAATCCCTGCTACCACCTGCTCCCCTAGCCCCACCAAGAGCGACCCCAAGCCCTGAGCCACGGATAACCCCTGAGCACCACAGGGCAGAACCCCAAAACTTAGAATAAAAAAGAGAATTATTATTATTATTATTATTATTATTATTCTGCTTTTTGGGTCATACCCAGCAAGGCTCAGGGTTTCCTCCTGGCTCTGCACTCGGGAATTATTCCTGGCAATGCTTGGGGGACCCTATGGGATGCTGGGAATCGAACCTGGGTCGGCTGCGTGCAAGGTAAACTCCCTCCCCGCTGTGCTATTGCTCCGGCCCCCAGTGGAATTCTGACAGAAGCTACAATGCACGACTCTGTGCATTCAGACATCCACGTGACATCCACGTGAAGTCAGCCCGTGAGCAGAGCGACCGTGGCACCATTTGCCTTACCCATGGGGTGGAGACACAGAACAGGGGCGGGGGGAGGCGCTGGGTGTGCAAGGACCCTCACTCCAGTCCAAACAGTGGCACAGCATGTGGCCCCCAAGCACCACCAGGAGGGACCTCCCCTCCCCCCAGGCACAGAGCCCAGGGCAGTCCCGGGGTAGTCCTGAGCACTGCAGGGTAGGGCCCAACCTGCCTCTCCCCGAGGAAAACGAAGGGAAGGAAAAGAAAGCAAGCTGGGGAGGGGAGGGTTGGCTGCCGCCATCAGATAGACACAGAGCTCTGGTGCTGCATTGGGGAGGAGGAAGTGCCCGTGGCCGCCCACCGAGATGCCGAGATGCTTCCCAGACCTCCCAGGTGCTTTTGTGACCATTTCAATTTCTTTCTGAATCTTTCAGTTGTGATCAGTGAAATGACAGCGACAGGCTGGAGCCATAGCACAGCGGGGAGGGAGTTTGCCTTGCATGCGGCTGAGCAGGGTTCGATTCCCAGCATCCCATAGGGTTCCCCACCCACCCCCCCGAGCACCACCAGGAGTCATTTCTGAGTGCATAAGGCAGGAGCAACCCCTATGCATCGCCGGGTATGACCCAAAAAGCAAACAAAACAAAACAAAACAAAAAAATCCAAAATGACAGCAACAGCTGGGAAACAGCCCCATATAGGGGGTTGGGGTGAGGCATGTAAGGAAGGTGACCCCAGAATGGTCACAGTTCCACAACCAGATGTGGTACTTCCAACCCCTGGGCGGGACTCCCTGCTCCGCTCGGACAGGGCCCCTCGCCCTCCTCGCTGACTCCCTGGGATCTGCTCCCGTAACCCGGGACCCCCGCCCATACCCTCCCCACTGTGGCTCAGGCAGCAGCTGGCACCCGCCAACGGGGGTCTCTGCATGAGTCCTCACCCTGAAAACCAGGACGTGGCAGCGAGGAGGCCAACACCAACGCCCCCGGTGAGAGCCTGCTGCAAACGCAAACCCAACAGTGCCGGGAACGCCCTGCCCTCTTCCAAGGAGGTCCCCGAGCTAGGGTCCGCGGGTCCCCACTGATGGCAAAAGGCCCCCCAGCTCCTCACAGAGGTGACTGCCGGGAAGGAAGGTGACGGCTAGGTGACGTGTCTTCACCCCAACAGAAGAACAGACGCCGGGGCTGTCAGGGGGCAGAGACAAGACCCTACAGTGAAGCCTGGCGGGGAGGCAGCACCAGATCAGACTGTGTGCACCACACAGCAAAACTCACCCCAGCCTCTTCGGGCCCCCTGTGACCCCAGTCACCGCCCCTCCACACCGCCAGCATGCCTGGTCTGTCCACCACTGTCCCCAGGGGATTCCCACCCACCCCTCCTCCCCCGTCTCCTGTAGTCACCTTAGTTCTGCTGAGTCGAGTCCCTTGTCACTGGGCACTGTCCTCTCTCTACTGCATCTCTGTTCTGAACAGAGACCGCACTCGGCAGAGCCGGGGCCACCCCTTAGGGAACTTGGGGGTGGGTGTGGTGGGACTCATGGTGCCAGGGAGAGACCCAGGGTCCTGAACGGCTGGCCATCTGCCACTTGAGCCACTTCCTTTCCCAGGGCCCCTGACAAGGAACTTTGAATGAAGTAAACAACAGGCACAATTTGCTTGTGCCATCTTAAGGCAAGGAATGATGTCGGTGCAGTTAACAGGGAACTGCAATCTTTCTCTGAAGTAGGATTTCACAGCAGTATTTCAAGGAAGAGTCTTAGGTGTCATCACTTCCCCTCTGCTCTCCTATGGTGACAGACCCAAGAGAAGAGAGACACACAACCAGAACCATAAGCTACAAGGAGCTTAAAGCCAAACACGACTCCAGACCAGGAGAAAGGCAAGAACCAAACAGGACCAGGTCACCGGGGTGGCAGAGTCCAGGTTGAGGACACGTGGGGTTTACATAGAGAGGAGGGTTGGGGGGAGCGGGGTGGTGCATGCAGGGAGCACTCCAGGGGGTGACAGAGAGCTCAGAGCAAAGATGGAGGAGAATAGGCCTCTAGGGAATGAGTCAGCATGGCACTGTGTTATTAACCCCTGTGTTATTCCTGTCACCATCCTACCGAACGTCCCATCCATTTGGTCTACGGTTTCCTTCCCAGGGCTCAGGCGTTTCCCCCTAATATAATTTAAACCTGCGCCGAGATAAAGGGGAACAAAGGGCCGGAAAGGAAGTTCAGAAACTACTCAGCATTTCGGAAAACACACAGGGAGGTGGTGAAGCATTTTAAGTTCAGAGAAGAGAGTGGAAGGGCAGCCCGGCTAGGAGAGCGAGGGGCGGACGCTTACCGAAGTCAGACACGGCCCCAGTCTTGGTGAGCCGCACGTCGTGCAAGTTCAGGGGGAAGACTTCGGTGTCATCCTGCACCTGCAAAGCAGCAAAGAACACCAAATCAGGGGCCTGCCTGGCAGGATGTCTCAGAATGGGATTTTGACGGTTTCAAAACAGGAAGCCGGGGTCCGAGCCACAGCACAGCAGGCAGGGCGCTTGCCTTGCACGCAGCCAACTCAGGTTCGATTGCCGGAAACCCCATACGGGGGGTCCGCTAAGCATGGCCAGGAGTGATCCCTGAGTGCAGAGCCCTGAGCCTCGCCCGGTGTGGCCCCTAAACAAAACGAGTCCCTCCAAAATAGAAGCTGCATTTAAATGGGATCCGGTCCCTGCCCACCCCAGCTCCGCACCGGACCCTCCTCCCCTTTAACCCAGCTTGCCTGTCCCTGAGCGCAGTCATCCGGTGCGGGAACGCTGCACTCAGCATTTTCATCCACTGATTTTCGAAGCTGTGGGCCATGGTGGCTGGGCTCCAGCTGTCTCGTCTGATAAGACAAAGACGGTGATTCAGGTTTGAACGGTTCTTTTGACACCCTTGGTTCTTTCGACATCCTTCGTTGGCTTATTGAAAACACAGTGTCGATCAGAGAGATATCCCGTATGCAGTCTGCTATGTTTTTTTTGTTTGTTTGCTTGATTTTTGCTTTTTGGGTCACATCTGGTGATGCACAGGGGTTACTCCTGGCTCCGCACTCAGGAATTACTCCTGGCAGTGCTCGCGGGACCATATGGGATGCTGGGAATCGAACCCGGGTCAGCCGCGTGCAAGGCAAACACCCTACACCTGTCAATCACGTGCAAGGCAAACACCCTCCCTGCTGTACTATTGCTCCAGCCCATTGTCTGCCATGTTTAAACCTAAATATAGATGCTCAGATATTGCCGTGAACAAATGGGGCTTGAGAGATGGTTCGAGGGGCAGGACCACAGGTGTGCAGGCAGATGCCTGGGCTCAATCTTTGGCACCACTGGGCACAAACCCTCCACCCTCAAGCACTGAACCAGGCGTAGCCTTAGTGCTATTGGGTACAGCCTGGCAGTAAAAAAAGAGTATACAAAAAAAAAAAAAAACTTTCCTGTCTCCTCGTGGGCCTAGTGCAGGTTCCTATTCGATTCTCAGCCCCACAAGGTGTCCTGAGCCTGTCAAGTGTGACCCTGGGGACCCGAGCGACAGTATGGTGGGTAGGGTGCTAGCCATGCACACAGGTGACCTGAGTTCGATGCCCCATTCCTTGTGGCTTCCCAAGTGCCATCAGGAGTGATTCCTGAGTGCAGAGCCAGGAGGAACCCCTAAACATCGCCAGGTGTGGCCTCAAAACAAAACAAAACCAAAAAAAAAAAGTGACCTTGGGTCCTGTCAGGTATGGCCCATGAAACAAAACACATAAATGTCAAGAAAAGAAGGGACAAGCAAGTATTTCTAAGAAGGTTTTCTCTAAATGATACCATTTACCTCTAAGCAAGCAAGTGGTGAGTTTTTAAAGGACACGTTTGAACTTAACCAACCATCTCAGTAAATGATTTTTATCTTTTTTCCACCAATACTGGGGATGGAACACAGGTGTGTAAGGCAAAGGAGTCTGCAAACTTAATAATAACCTCAGAATGTACAGAATTCAGAAGCAGGAATTTCCTACTCCCAATTTTCAAAAAGAAAATCTATACATTTATCTGTCTCTGTCTTTGTCTCTCCCTCCCCCCTCTTTATTTATTTATTTGTTTATTTTGGCTTTTTTGTGTCACACCCAGCGATGCACAGGGGTTACTCCTGGCTCTGCACTCAGGAGTTATTCCTGGTGGTGCTCAGGGGACCATATGGGATGCTGGGAATCGAACCTGGGTCGGCCTCGTGCAAGGCAAACGCCCTACCCACTGTGCTATCTCTCCAGCCCCTGAAGACAGCTTTTGATGAATTTTAACACTAAGTTACAAAGGTGTTGGTTTACTAACTCTACTTTTCTCATACACTGGCAACCTCTTTAATATCTGGAGATTTAAGTATTTAAAAAATCTGGACCCAGTTGTCCAGTACATATATATACACTATATACAGTAAACTTATAGATGAAATTCAATGCAACATATTACAGCAGCAGGTAAACTGAAAATAAGCTGAAAATTTCTACTCAGTAATTTATTCCCCTCCACCTCCCTCATCCCAGAAAGTATAGTGTTTGAAGAGGTGGTTTGAAGGTAGCATTTCTAGGGATATTTCCCACCACCTTTTTATTTACAAGAAGCACTATACCACTTTTAACCACATTCAGCACTTAACTAGGTATATAGAAAAATCTAGATATTTCATTTAAGAACTTGTCCACAATGCACTATTAAAGCAAACTGCACTCATAACAGTGGTTATATTTTGAGGTATCTTCTAAATATGACCATTGTGGCCTTAACTTTTCTCTTATTCTTCTCTCCACCAATCCAACTTTATGGACAAGTACAGGAATGTAAGTTTAGAGAACTAATTCATACCCAAAAGTCTTTTATAGAAAGTCTTCCTCTAAGAGTCAACAGATTTAAAAGTGCTAACTTTACTCTTTTGCCATACACTGGCAAATTTGAAAATCCAAAGGAGAAGTCCCCAAACTTAATTTGGCCTACAACACCTTTTCGGGGAGAGGGGGAATCACTTTGGGAAACAAAAGACCCACCCCGCACCCCAATTGCTTGTAAGGCTACTACTGTCCCCCATCCCTCCCAGTGGCCCCTAGTATAGCCCACTTTGAGAATCATTTTGAGCCAGAGACTACATGTTGCAAAAATTCTGCCCCTTGCGAGTAAAACCTCATGGGAAGGGGGGCATTCCAGTCCGTCCTTCACGCCATACCGAGGCCACCAGTTGCCCCCCACGAGTGGCTCTCTGGCACGGCCACGGCCCCAGAAGCACAAGGACTTAATGCAGAACCCAGCAGCTTGGAGCAGAAAAGTGAACGGACTATG
>JAOXYA010492433.1:0-15225 GCA_028565675.1 Sorex palustris | reverse complement strand
ATTCCTGAGTGCAGAGCCAGGAGTAACCCCTGAGCATCACTGGGTGTGACCCAAACAGCAATAAATAAATAAATAATGTCTTTCCATTTTTCCACTGGTGCATCTTCAGGAACTCTGTGGAAGTGATTCGTAATCCACATGTAATCAGCAGTGATTACATATGGAATAATAGAGATGCTTAAATGGTAGAAGAAGGGAGCATGTTTCATGAAGCAAAGAGAGAAAAGTAGAAAGATTTTTTCTTTCCATAAATAAATTGGGAGGACTGGAGTGATAGCACAGTGGGTAGGGTGTTTGCCTTGTACACAGCCAACCTGAGTTCGATTCCCAGCATCCCATAAGGTCCCCCGAGCACCACCAGGGGTAACTCCTGAATGCATGAGCCAGGAGTAACCCCTGTGCAATGCAGGATGTGACCCAAAAAGCAAAAAAACTAACTAAATAAATAAATAAATAAATAAGCAAATAAATCGAGAAAGGGGGTCTTTTCTTGTCACTCCAGCACCAGCCTGGAGCCACCCAGACGAGCTGATGGTCAGCCCTGGCCGGTCAGCTGGCTCTCTCTCACCATCTTGCTGCCTGGCCTCTGGGCTCATGTCCTTGCATGGAGGACCCTTTCAAGGAAGGTGCTCTTCTGAGAGCAGCTCAAATCCTCGTGGGTTGCAGACAGGAGAAAGAAGGAAGCCCCAGCCCCCGGTGCCCACTCAGACCGGCGCCCCACACTCACCTGTAGCGCACCTGCTCCACGGTGTCATGCGTGAGCCTGCTGTTGATGTTCTGGCTGTGCGGGTTCCCTGGCATCACAGAGACAAGAGTCACCACGTCCCATCTCTGAGTCCTTCCCCAGCCCTTCCTCTGTGGCTCAAAAAGTTCAGCATCAAAACACCCCTCAGATGCAGCAAGGCCATTGGATCTGTGCCCAGAGACATGAAAACCCAATGTGTTTCTCATGGGTCTGTACACACACAAGCTCACAGCCACTTCTTTCAAATACCCAAGTTCTGGGACTGGAGCGATAGCACAGCAGGTAGGACGTTTGCCTTGCACGTGAACAATCCAAGTTCGATTCCCAGCATTCTATATGATCCCCCGAGCACTGCCAGGAGTAATTCCTGCGTGTGGAGCCAGGAGTAACCCCTGTGCATGGCTGGGTGTGACTCAGCTAAAAACAAACAAAAAAAAACCCAGGGAGCTGGAGTGATAGCACAGTGGGTAGGGCATTGCCTTGCATGTGGCCGACCTGGGTTCGATTCCCAGCATCCCACATGGTCATCTGAGCACCTCCAGGAATACTTTCTGAGTGCATGAGCCAGGAATAACCCCTATGCAATGCTGGGTGTGACCCAAAAAAGAAACAAAACAAAACAAAACAACCCAAGTTCTGGGAAACATAACATGTTCGGCTGCTGGTGAATGGACAGATGAAATGTGGTCTATCAACATCAAGGGAAATTATTCCATGAAAAGGAACAAATTACTGGCAAGGTCGTGAATGAACCTCAAAACCACAGCACGTGAACACATGAGACACGAACGAGGTCCTCACCATATGACCCAACTGAAACGAGACATCCAGTGAAGTCCAGTGCCCTCAGACACAGCCTGTCACCTGGGCTGGCTACTGCTTCCCTGGGCTGAGATCAGCTGTTAGCAGGTACAGGAGATCATACAAGGGGAATAAAAATGTTCCAATGCCTTTATAGAGATGGTGGGGTACAGAGACGAAAATTGAAAACCATAATGGGAAAGTTACTAAAAATCACTGAATTCTACGCTTGCAATGGGAGTCAGTGAATATAAATCCATAAAGCTGCAAAAGCGGCCCCTGTCTTCTGTGGCAAGCCCAGTGGGGCCTGGGATGAGCACCCAAGGCAACCAGACCCACACAAACACCTTCTGGGGTGTCCTGCAGGTGGTTCAGAGTTTCCAATACAAAAGTGCGGCCCCTCAGCGCGCGCGTGCACACGCACACACACACACACACACACACACACACACACCAGAGCTCAATAAGCATTGCAGGGTGAGTAGATGGAAGGATGATGTTCCCCCTCAGCCCCACCCACCACCTACCTAGCACCTTCCGACCTCTGGGCCCCCTGGCACCACCCCCTCCCCTGCTAGAGAGCCACACAGCCCTGAGCCAACTATTGCCACCCCAGCAGCACCCCTTCCACATGGGCGCAGCCTCACGGCCACCATCTTTTGATCCCTGGCAGCCGGGTGCTGCTTCATGCAAAAATCAGTGGCGGGTGAGGGGATAGAGGGTGTTTTTCTTTACCGTAAACATTTTCCAGGAGGTCCTTTGTGAAGTTTGTGAGTTGGCTTTGCGGGAACAAGGTGGTTCCAGCGTGGTCAAGATAGACAGTCCCTGAAAGAGCACAAAAGCCAGCCACAGTCACCTCCTCTGACCTCAGCCTGATCCCTGCGCGTCCTCCAGAGCTGGCCTGATCCATGTGTCTGGCTTCTGACTCCTCCCAGTCTCCTGCCAGCCCCTTCTCTGACACTTGGCGATGCTCAGGAGTTACTCCTGGCTCTGCACTCAGGAATTACTCCTGGCAGTGCTCACGAGACCATATGGAATGCCGGGGATAGAACCCATGTTGGTCGTGTGCAAGGCAAACATCCTCCCTGTTGTATTATCCCTGAAAGCCGCTTCTTAATGCACATGGAGGTGCAGGGTGCAAAATCCTTTGGGAGAAGGCTATTGGGGCCCTTCCTCCCGCAGCTAGCTAGGGCTGCAGGGCGGAGGGGGAGGGGGGGGCACCGTCCTGTTAGGGGGACCACAGTCTGATTTTTGGGTCTCAACCTGCCTGGGCGGGGGTGACAGTGCAGAAGCCCAGTTCTCCAGTTTGCACTGAGCCCACTCCACCACCAGCCCTGCCGGCCTCTACACCTAAAGATGGTGAGGGTTGTACAAGCTGGTAGGACCTGGTCAACACTCCGTAAGGTTTGGTGTGATAAGTAGCCGAAAGATAACTTCCAAAGCCAGAGGCCTGAGGGCTCCAAGGAAGAAACGTGCAAGTCTCTTCTGGAAGACTCCCCCTCCCCGCTCAGGTTGAGGGGCCGCTAACTAGCACCCTGAGGCCTCAAGTACCCTTGAACCACATCTGTGGACTCATTCCACTCTCCTCACCTGGAAAAGGGAATTCCCAACCACAAGACAGGCAAAAAGGAAGGTCTTACATAGGCCAGGAATATTGCCCCATAGTTGGAAGCCTGCCTCGTAAGCTGGGGGAGAAGGCAGCTGGAATAGAGAGGGGATCACTAATTCAGTGATGGTTGGAGGGATTGTTCAGGATGGGAGATGAGTGCTGAAAGTAGATAAAGGACCAAATGTGATAACCTCTCAGTATCTGTATCGCAGACCACAATACCCAAAGGTAGAGAGAGAGTATGGGGGAAATTGTCTGCCACAGAGACAGGGGAAGAGTTGGGATGGGGGGAGGGGATACTGGGGACATTGGTGGTGTAAAATGTGCACTGGTGGAGGAATGGGTTTTTGATCATTGTATGATTGAAACTCAAACATGAAAGCTTTGTAACTTATCTCACGGTGATTCAATTACAGTCACGGTCACGGTCCTCCCGTTGTTCATCGATTTGCTCGAGTGGGCCCAGTAACATCTCCATTGTGAGACTTGTTGTTACTGTGATTGGCATATTGAATTAAAAAAAAAAAGGTCTTAATTACTCAAAACTACCACTTGGGGAATCCTCAAGCCTGCTTAAAAAAAAAAAAAAGAAACAAGGGGAAAGAAGGAAGTTTATGTTGTTTTGACTGGTCTGCATTCCTCTCGCTATTGAGAAAAAGAAAATAGCCATGTTTCAAAACTCACAATACCAGGGGGGAGAGTTTAGTGCCCAGAAATCCAATACCATCAAAATGTAGAAGAAAGGGTTGGAAAGTCCAGTGGTTATGGCGCTTGTCTCACACGAGGCTGATCCAGTTTCCTCTCCAGCACCACATAGGTACACTGACCACTTACTAGGCATGGCACCAAAACTATTAGTAGTAGTAGCAGCACTGTAGCACTGTCCTCCCCGTTGTTCATTGATTTGCTCAAGTGGGCCCAGTAATGTCTCCATTGTGAGGCTTTGTTGTTACTATGTTTGGCATATCGAATACGTCACAGGTAGCTTGCCAGGCTTTGCCGTGCAGGTAATTTGCAGGGCTCTTGGTAATTTGCAGGGATCTCCGAGAGGGGGGAAGGAATCGAATTCGGCCGAGTGCAAGGCAAACGCCCTACCTGCTGTGCTATCACTCCAGCCCAATAATAATAATAATAATAATAATAATAATAGCTGAAACTGGAAGTGAATTAGTAAGTTAGATACATCCATCCAGTTGTGGGACTGCTATGAATAGGGACTCAGTATAAGAAACATGTCCCCAGGGCCAGAACAAAAGTACAGTGGGGAAGACACTTGCCTGGCTGACCATGGTTCGATCCCCAGCACACACATAGTCCCTTGAGCCCCACCAGAAATGATCCCTGAGTACAGAGCCAGGAGTAAGTTCTGAACACCACCAGGTGTGGCCCCCAAACCGAAAGTAAACAAATTACAATAAATTAAATTTTAAAATGCTGCCCTTGTTTGAATATCAGAGCAGACTTAGACAAATCTGAACCAGTCATCTCCACCCGTACTACCCCTTACCCATCACCCTTACCCCTCAGAGTATTTAGGGACCACCCTGAAATATGTGAACAAAAATAAGTGAAGGGGGGGGGCTGGAGTGATAGCACAGTGGGTAGGCCATTTGCCTTGCATGCTGCTGACCCAGGTTCGATTCCCAGCATCCCATATGGTCCCCTGAGCACTGCTGGGGTAATCCCTGAGTGTAGAGCCAGGAGAGACCCCTGTGCATCGCAGGGTGTGACCCAAAAAGGAAAATAAATAAATAAGTACTGAAGGGACCCTGCAGGCCAGCCAGGACACAGCAAACTTTCATTTTATGGTTGAGGGGAAAAGAAGTGGAAGAAAGGAAACAAGGGCCCAGAACACACCTTTACTTTCCCAGAGTGGTGATGGTGAGAGGGATCAGAGCAAGGGGATTAGGGAATTGAGGTCTGGGGCTTAGCCCATATCTCCTAAAGGGCTCTCCGGGGTCCTCTGGGGCTGACTTCTAAAGAATGAACCCTCCTTTCCCTCTGCACCTAGCACCCTTCGCTCTTCAGCCTGTTTCTGTGAGGAAGACATTTCCAAATCAAAGGTCCATCATGAAATACAACTCCGGTAATACAAAAGTTCAGGGAGACGATGAGGAAACAGGTATGCATGTGCCCACGCAAAGCGAGGGCGGGGCCGAGGGAGGGGTTGGGAGAATTACTCCCCGGGTAAGGCACTTGCCTTACAGGCTGCTCACCTCAGCTTGATCCCAGCACCCTGTCTGGTTCCCCCAACACTGCCAGGAGTGAGCCTGCACACTGCCAGGTGTGACCCCAAGGGGAAAGAAAGGAAAGAAAGGGAGGGAGCAGGCAGAACCGGGAAAGAGGAGCCCGTCTTCCTCACTGCAGTTTAGACCAAGCATAGACCAAGGTCACACAAAGCGGGTGGTGAGCCCTCAGAGTCCCCAAGAGGAAACGGCATCTGTCTCTGGAACGTGGGGAACCTTCCTGGCGCAGCAATCAGCTGCCAGGTGACTGAAAGGGAACTCAGGACATGAATGAAAGGTAGATCACGGTTTCTGTTCGCACACCAGGTAGGCACACCAGGGGGGCAGTTCCCAGTTGTTCCTCTCTACAGGCCGTGGGCCGCTCAGCCTGCGAAACACCAGCGCGCTCCTGCACTCGTTCTTAGGCTGGAGGAGTCTCCCAAGCCAGGGAGGACGATGTGGCCTCCGCCCTGAAATCTGGTCCGGGCCAGTCACGGGGCCAGGCAGGGCTTAATTTTTTTTTTTCTTTTCTTCTCCCAAAACCCAGCCTGTTCCGCCTTGCAGAGCACATAGGCGCGCTGCCGGCTCTCAAGTCCGTCCCCTGGACTGGAAACTCGCGTCGCATGCGAGGCTAACTCGGGAAGATAGATCCCGACCAGCGAGAGATCAGAGGCTGCGTTGCTCTAACAGCACTAGTTGATTAAAAAAAAAATCAAAGCCGCTTCGCGAGCCCACCCCGGGGGAGTGTGCTGGACAGCAGCCACGGGAGGCCGCTGCCCGCGGCCACAGACTCGGCGTCGCAACCCGGGCCGGGCGCGCCGGCCGTCCGCCCCCGCTGCGCTCCTGGGCGCACGCCAACCTCCGACTGTCACGCTGGGCCGCAAGACAACCGCCGTAGCCCGTGTCGCAGCTGGAGCCTTAACACGCAGAAGGCGAAGGCCGAGGGCAGCGCGAGCCCGGGGAGCCGCGGGCGGGCACAGGTGCACGCCTGGAAAGTCTCAGCAGCAAGAGCAGCCGTGAGTCCGGGGGGCTGCGGCTGGAACCGCAGACGCAGAGACGCATCCCCCGGCGAGCTACAGGGAGGGCCACGACGCCCAATGCTGGCGCAGAACCTCTTCCCACGGGGGCTCCAGCATCCTCACGCCCCCCGCCTCCCGCTTCCCCACGCCCCCTCCAGCCTCACCTTCCAGGCGGCCGAACTCGCGCTCCCGCAGCTCGCGGAGGCTGCGCCGGCCGTAGCCGTAGGAATCCCGGAACGGCTCGAAGCTCGGTAGCTCTGGTCCTGGTTGCGCAGCGCCGCTGTCCATGACCCCAACCTGCCCGCCGCGCCGTCCAAGGCCGTCCAGGCCCGCCCGGCCCGGGGCAATCGCCCAGCCCGACCTCGGCGACTCCGCCCCCGCCGCGCCCCTGCCGCGCCTCCCAGGGCGCGGGTGGCCCGGGGTCCAGCCGGCCGAGAGGCGGCGCCTGACGGGGCGGACCCAGCTGGCCCCGGGCGCGGTGACTCACCGGGTTCCACTTTCCGGCGTCGGGGCGAGGGCTCGATTGTTCGGTGCCTTTGAACAGCTTTGAACAGACAGCTTTGCAGTCTGAGTCCTCCGAGATGCCCTCGGAGATGCCTTGGGGACCCCTGGAGGGGAACACGTGTTCCAACGGGAGGCTGGGGCCAGAGGCAAGACCTGCTCTTTCCTGCCAGGTTGCCCAGAACTTGACCATCTTCCGAGCCCGGTTCTTGTGGGCTGGGCCTCGGCTTGGTTTTCGGGGTGCCCACACCCCCACCTCAACCGTGGCGGGGCTCCCCGCAGGCTTCTTGGGTTGTTGCTACCCAGAAGCGCGCGCGCCGGCTAAGAAAGGGATGGGAAAGGAGACTGCTTGGTGCTCCACGAGGTGCTGGATAATGCCTGGGCCTGTATCTGGGTCTTGAGCCCAAGAGTGTTTGTTGGTCTGCCGCAACGTTGCGTCCAGCACCAAGGGGCAGGCCCGACCCACGTGCAGCAGGCGCAGAACCCGGATTGTGTAATCCAGAGTCGCAGAGTCGTGCTGGCGAGAAAGGTCCAGCCACTGGGCAGGCGCTCCAGACGCGGACCAGTTTCAGAGCACGGAGTGGGAGGGGACTCCAGCTAGGTGTCCTGCCAGCAGGGGAAGGTGAGGGGAGCCCAGATGGGACCGGATGGGTGGCGTCCACTGAAGTTGGCAGGGGTGGGGCGAGGAGGAGAGGAGAGCGCCTCACCCCCCGACTAAAGTTCACCATCTATCTGCGGGGCAGCCAGCCCCGTGAGGCAGGGGCCTGGGATCGCAGAATTCGGCGATCCCAGCGGGAGAATCACAGGACCATGCAGGGCCTCGCCAATCCCGGCGCAGCAGGTCTGAAAGAACGTGGGGGTGTGGTGGGAAGCGATCTTAAGTCCCCCTACACATCACCTTCGCCTGCACACCACCGCAGGTCGTTGGCTCGCTGCCAATCCCCCAGCTGATCCTCTAGAGAGCTCTCAAACTTGGAAGCGTAGGGATGGATGAGCACCTGTGTCTGCTCATCACCCACCAAGGTCCCTTTCTGCCTGCCTTCACCAGTCCTTGGCACAGGCATCTTGGATGCTGCTGCCATCTTGTCCCATCTCCACCCACCCACCCATCCCTCCCAACCCCCAACCGCTCTCTAGAAAACGCAATTTTGGGCAAACAGCATTCCCTCATGCTGAGCTACCTCCCCTGCACTGGCCCTGCACATTATCTGACCTTATGACTCAATGACTAAACAAGCAGGTCTCTGGGGAGGCTCTGAGAGGAGGGGAAACTGAGGCAGAGATGGACAAGCTGGGGAGTCAGTCTCCAGAACCCAGCCGTGAGGTGAGTGCGGAGGACTGGACAGTGCTTGGGCACTCCTCGCCGCCTGTTCATGCCCTACTTTCCAAGGAGCATCTCCTCCAGGGCAGGCTTTTCAGGCATTGACTTTCATGAATCATCTGGACGCCTATTCAGTGCTGGCTCTGAGTAAGTCTGGGGTGGAGTCTGTATTTCTGCTTTTCATGCACATACGGGCATCTGGGTCCTGTGCGCTGAGAATGAGGATGAGTCAAAGAATCCCTGATTTACTTGGTCTACACCTCTTTTTCAGAAAAACAATTACTCAGTGTGCCCCTGGAAATATACCTTTTTAAAGTGAACAAGGAGATGGTACGGAGTATAGGGTTGTATGCAGCCAAACAGGGTTTGATCCCTGGCATCCCATATGGCCTCCTGAGTACCACTAGGAGTGATTCCTGAGTGCAGAGCCAGGAGTAAGCCCTACTCATTCCTGGGTATACACCCACTTCCAAAAAAAAAAAAAAGTAAAAAGTTGGTAGTGACTTCATGATTAAGATACTTGGACTACTTCTATCTCAACTATTATGAATGATATTAACATAGTGTATAGGAATAATTCTTTGAGGGGGTCTGGAGAGATAGTACAGCAGGTAGGGAACTTGCCTTGTACATATTTCACCCGGTTCAATCCTGGTCACCCCATTAGGTCCCCTGAGCCTGACAGGATTGATCCTAGAGTGCAGAGCCAGGAGTGAGCCCTGAGCACTGCTGGCTGTGGCCCCAAAACAAACTAAAGAAATAATTCGTTCAGGGCTGGAGATACAAGTGTGGGTGCTTGCCTTTGACACTGCTGACAGATTTAATCCTGGGCTGCATATACAGTCCCCTAAGCACCAGCAGGAGTGATCTCTGAGCAGGAGCCAGGGGAAGCTCTAGCACCACCTGATGTGCCCCCCCCACCCCCCACTCCCCCAGTTCTCTTTGAGACCCTGTTTTCAATTCTTTGGAACAGAAGATCAGAAGAGGGATTTCTGGATCACATGACAATTTTCTTTAGAATTTTAAAGATACTGCCATAGGTTTCTTTCTTTCCTTCTTTTTATGACACCCTAACATTTCCACTCGTTATATCCTTACAGTTGTTTTATTTTTGGGGGGTGAGGAGGGGAGTGGTGTTACAAGAGTCACCCAGTTGTGCTCAGCGCTTATTCTTGGCTTTCAGCTCAGGCATTATTACTGACAGGGCTCAGGGACCAAGTGCAGTGCTGCAGATGGAACCTGGGTTGGCTACATGCAAGGTAAGCACCCTACCTGCTGCACTCTCCCCAGCCCTGTCTTTTGTAGTTCTTTATATATTCTGGATCTTAATCCCTAATACAGGATTTTGTGATATTGTCCACAATTCTGCCTTTTCTCTACATTGATTTTATCCCTTGAGATATAGCACAAAACACTGAATTCATTAAAATTCACTGTACTATCATTTTTGAGGGGGTCACACCCAGCGATGCACAGGGGGTAATCCTGGCTCATGCACTCAGGAAATACTCCTGGCGGTGCTCAGGGGACCATATGGAATGCTGGGAATCAAACCTGCTGTGCTATTGCTCCAGCCCCACTGTACTATCATTTAATCAAGAAGCATTGTTGAGGGGCCAAGAGAGATAGTACAGGGGTTAAGGCCTTGCATAGTTGACCTCCAGCTCATACCTGGGCTTTGCCAGATACAGCCCCAGAGGCTCTGAGCACAGCTGGGTTTGGCATGGATACCCCTGAGCATCAGTCCTCTTGTCCTTGCATTGAACCACCAGCCCAACTGCAAAGAATCACCAACAGGGGAAGAGATGAACAGAAACTTCCTCAAAGAAAACACACAGGTGGCCCAAAGGCATAGGATGTTTTGCATAACTTATCAGGGAAATGAAAATCAAAACAATGAGATAGCATCTCACACTAGTGAGACTGGTACACACCAAAGATCACTAGTGTTGGCAGGGATGTGGGGATAAAAGGACACTCATTCAAACTGCTGGGGTGAATGTCAATTGGTTCATATATTTTGAAGAACAATATGGAAACTATTAAAAAACAAATAAAAAAAACTTGCAACTTTTTGACCCAGCAACTCTACTCCAAGGACCCAAAAACTCTATATAGAAAAGACCTCTGCACTACTATATTCATTGCAACACTATTCACAATAGCCCAAATCTGGAAACAATCTGTCTCCAAGAGCAGATGACTGGATAAAGAAGCTCAGCTGTATGAAAAGATGAAATTGGGGACCAGAGTGATAGTACAGTGAATAGGGTGATTGTCTTGCATGCAGACGACCCAAGTTTGATCCCTGCCATCCCATATGGTTCCCTGAGCACCACCAGGAGTAACTCCTGAGTGCAAAGCCAGGAGTAACTCCTAAGAATCGCTGCTGGGTGTGAACCCTCCCCCCCCCCAAAAAAAAACAATGTAAAAAAACAATGAAATCATGCAGTTTGCTACTACATGGAGTGTCCTGGAGTGCATCATGTTGAGTATCATGCTGAGTGACATTAGTCAGAAAAAGAGGGGCAGATTCGAAGTTCCTAATATCTTGGATATAAGCATAGTAAGGAAACAACAAAAGCCCAAAGGCAACAGAAATGGAGAATTGGTCTTTAGTAGGAAGCATGTCACTGCAGGCAGGTGGAGCTGACCCAGGTGGAAGATGCGGTGTTGGAATGTTTTGTGCATGAAACCCTGCCATTATCAATATTGTAAAGCACAGGGCCTAGAACAAAATTTCTTTTTAAAAAGTCACACTTCAGGGATCCTGGGCCTCCTGAGGTCTGCTTGAGAGCCCTCCCCACTCCCCATAAGCATCTTCAAGCCCCTGCCAGGGTACTGTAAGCTCAGGGGGAGATGAAGATATGTTGTGCCATGCAGGGAAATGACACACGATGAGTTTCATGCAGCTACTTCTGAATGGAGGTGTCGAAACACAGGAGGCGAGAGGGACTTCCGAGTGAGGAGCATCCTGAAGAGTGTAGCCTTGGGCCTGTGATGGAGAGTGGGAGAGTGGGTGTGTGTGGGTGCGAACACATCTGTGTGAGACAGCTCGGCTCTTTTGGTACCCTTGAGCTTCATGCACTGATTTCTTGGACCTCTCCTGCCGGAGGCTCAAACTGCTGAAGTCCTGCTGTTACTCGGTCTGAAACAGAGCTCCCAGCCTTCATCTTACAAGGACCACCATTCAATGAACTTATCCCCTGTGCTTATAGCCCTGCCACTGCCTCAGCTCGCCTGATCCCAGTGCTCTTGTGGGGCCCTAGGATAGCAAAGTTGGTTTGTGAAGTCTGAGGCAGCCACTTCCGCCCCTGAAGTTCAATGTGTAAGAAAACTTTTCAGCCCTAAGGTCCTCCAATCAGAGAACCATGAGACATGTGTGCTCACCAGCCGGCCTGAGCAAACAGGAGCCAGTCCCAAACTGGGAGGTGAAATCCCTCCCCTTTGACAGTGACCCTTGATTCCTCGTCCAACTCAATAAGCATCCGAAGTCCCCTGGCAAGGACTCCAATGATGAGAATCCACACACAAGACATTCATACATGAATTGTCTCATTCACTCACCTGGCAAACCTCCCGAGTGAACTTTGAAAGAATGAGTGCAGTAAGTTATCATGGTCAAGAAAGAAGTTTGGGAAGCCAGGCAGGTATTACAGTGAGTAAACTACAGTCCTTGTATGCAGAAAACCTGTGGTTCCATCCCCAGCGCTGCATGTGGTCTCCCAAGCAAAGGAGTAACGTTTGATTGAGCACAGAGCCAGGAGTAAGCCCCAAGCACAGTCAAATGTGGACCCCAAACAAGAGCAACAAAAAATCTGAGTAGGGTTTTAATTGAGGCTTTGGGACTGGAAATTCATTGTGAAGGATTTTAAGTACCTACAGGTGACTTAGCAGAGCTCTCAACAGCCAAGGGCAGACTGGAATGCTGTGAACTGCAGGCAAGGAAACTCAGAACAACCTCTGACAACTGTGCAGACACAAATCAGAGAAGAAAATGGACTATGGCCTTCATGTCACTTTCTCCTGGGAGCTCCTCCCCCTGGGAACATGGGAGGTTGTGGGAAGGGAAGAGTCCCTGAGGTCACTGCTGGGCCTGACAGGCCCCTGGGGAAAGTGAAGGAGAGAGGTGTGGTCTGACCACTCCTCCACTCTGAAGGAACTTTCCCAGATGAGGCTGGACATGACAGAGCAACTCGCCCCAACCTGCATTTCCGGAGAGCCAGGGTGGTGGTGGTGAGGGAGAGCAGCATTTCCTGTGCAAAGGCCTGGAGGGACACAAAGGCCAGGAACTCCGGATGCCGGTCCCACACACAGGCTATGGCAATGAAAGATGGGGAAAAGGGAGTGGAGCACTGGCAAAGTCAGGAAAGTCAGAAAAGTCAGAGGGGAGGATGTTGGGAATCCTGGAGGAGACCGGAAGTGGGCTTGGCACCTTTGGTAACACCTAGGAGGGGCTGAGTATGGAAAGGCTGCAGGTGAAGCTGCCATCAGACAGGCAGCAGAAATGCAAGGCGGTCCCCGCAGTGGGAGTGAGGAGGTGCAGGGACAAACGGACTGTGCATGGTTGGCCTGGGACACAGGGAAATGGGGGCCTATGCAGAGGGAGACAGTTTGGAGCTCAGTTCTGGGACTCAGCAATGCAGGCCTGATGCTTCGAAAGGGCAGTGTCCAGGGCCAGTGACACCACTCTGGGAAGGGGCCTGTACAAGGGGCTGCCTGGAGCTCTGGGGTGTTCTAGAAGAGACCGGAACTCTGGGGCCAATGACACATAAGGGTATCTGCCTCAAGTGTACAGAGAGGTGGAAGGAGGCTGGGGAGAGCATCTGTGTAGAAGGGAAGGCTGATAGGTGTTAGGCCAGGACCAAGCATGGCTGGACTTGCTGTTTCAGAGAGAACAGCTGCTAATGGGTGAGGAAGGTCGAGCTTCCCAGAGGCTGAAGCTCCAGCTCTCCCTCTTAGACAGCAGTTGGGTGGGTCACACTGTCGAGAAGGCGGGGGCCGGAGTAACGGTACAATGGGCAGGAAGCCTGCTTTGCACACGGCTGCCCTGAGTTTGATTCCTGGTACCACATATGGCCCCCCTCAAGCCCACCAGGAATGATCCCCGAGCACAGAGCCAGGAGTACGCCAGTTGCTGGGAAGGGGTGTTGCGTGTGTGGTGAAGGGGGGAGTGGTGTGGAGGGAAGGTGGGGGCTAGATTTCAGAGGCTTTGGTTTGCATCAAGAAATTAATCTAGTATTTCCTGTTTGACTGGTGCACGGAAGCCTAACAACCAGAACCTGCTTGTTATGTTGAATATGGGGCACTTGAGAAGCCGAGGAGGGACTACACAGGGGGAAAGGTGAGGGAAGAGGCAGGCAGGGGGCCTCTCTCCAAAGAGGGCAAGTTTGGTCTGAGAGAAACAACTGGAAAACAGTTAAAAAAAAAAAAGTGATCAAAACCCCAGGAAGCGCCCTCCCCTGGGGCTAGAGGAGACCTTTTCTGTGAAAGGAAGCTAAAAGGCCAGCTCCGAATTGCTTTCTGATGGGAAACAAGGCTCCAGTGTCCAACCCCACACTCATCAATGTAACAAAACCTGGCTAGTACTGGGCAGACCACAGGAGCGAGCAGCTGGGGCGGCCACTCCCGCTCCAGTTCTCACAGAGTCTCTTCCGGCCTCTCCCAGCCGCTGTCCTGGCCTCCTGGCCTCCGCAGGCACACCCAACATTCTCCCCACCCTCCTCACTCCGCTGCTCCCCATACTCATTCTGACAAGCGTATTCCTTGTGACTTCAAATTCAAAAATTTAAACGTTTCAGAACTGCACTCTTCAGCCCCTCCTGCATCTGTAGGTTAAGAGGTCAAATGCTGAAAAAAGAATCAAGAAGTATTTCGCGGGTTTATTTTTCGGTCTTTGGACCTCACTTGGCAGTACTTGGGAGGCTGGAAATCACACCGGTCCAGAGCACTCAAAGCAACTGCTCAGTTCCTTAAACTATTTCCCTGATGTGAAAAAGGATTTACTCATAAGTAAGAGATAAAGAAATGAAACTAATGAACAAATAAAACAAAGCATCATAAATTCTTACAACAGACCTCTGTTCACCAGAGGGAAGGAAGATGGGAATGTAAGTAAAATAGGTTAAGAATATCAATTTAATTAGACTTTTGATGATCATAATGTAGTAATCATAATGTAGTGTGCTAAGTACAGATGTTGACATAAGCTGGATTTGAAACTTATACAATACTACAAAGCAATATAACTTTGATTCAAAATAGACATTATTTTGGTAGAAAAACAATTTCTAGTGATTACATTACTAATAAATAATTTAAAATTAATATTTTTATGTTAGTTAATCCACCAGTATTTGAACCCAAGACTTGGCTTTCTCCAGAAAGCGTCCCAGGAGTCCTCTAGGACCCTTAGTCGCCCACCATCCCTGAGCCTTTCCTGTTTGTCCCCAACGCTGTGCCAGTCTTCTTCCCCTCCCACCTGGTACCCCCCCCCCACACACACACCAGGTACCTGTGGGGACGTGGCCTCATAAGATTAATGAAACCAAGAGCTGGGTCTTCGATAAAATAAACAAGGTAGAAAAAACATTATCAAGACTCACAAAGAAAGAGAGAGAGAGAGAGGGAGAGAGAGAGAGAGAGAGAACCCTAATAAACTGAATCAGAAATGAGAAGGGGAATATCATAAAAGAAACCAAAGGAATTCAAAAGGTCATCAGAGACTACTTTGAAAGGTTGTATGCCATGAAACAAGAGAACCTAGAAGAAATGGATAAATTCCTGAATTTCTATGATCTCTCAAGGCTGAATCAAGAAGATCTAAAGTATCTGAATAGATTTATTAACATCAAGGAAATTGAAACTAATCAAAAGTCTTTCCAAAACAAAAGCCCAGGTCCAGCTGGATTCACAAACGAATTTTTACAAATATTTAAAGAGGACCTATTGCCAGTTCTTCTCAAGCTTTTCCAGGAAATTGAAGAAACAGAAACTCTCCCAAA
>JAOXYA010492427.1:0-15225 GCA_028565675.1 Sorex palustris | reverse complement strand
AGAGAGAGAGAGAGAGAGAGAGAGAGAGAGAGAGAGAGAGAGAGAGAGATCCTGAAGGGGAGTGGGGGAGGGGGAAGAAAGAGAGAGATCCTGAAGGGGAGTAGGGGGGAGAAAGACCGAGAGGGAGGAAGATGGTTGGAGGAATAGAACCCGCGGGACAGAATCCAGCAGGGAAAGAACTGGAGAAACTGACTGAGAAGTAGAAGAGAGAGAGGTGGGGGAGAGAGAAGGCTGGGGAGAAGCAGCAGGACACAGCAAGGGAACCTGAGAGAGGTGGTGTGCCGGAGCCTTATACAGCCCCACAGGAAAGGAGCTGGTGGGAATCAGCTGTGTAGCCCCCTTAGCTTGTGGGCTATTACCCTCCTGCCAAAAGGGGCAGATTGTCTTGTGAATATTTTGGGGCGTGTTTTGTTTTATTTTTGTTTTTGGCCCACATCTAGAGGTACTCCGGGCTTACTCCTGGCTCTGTGCTGAGGATCACTCCTAGCCTGAGGATTGAACGCACGCAGGTGGGCCGCATGCTCTGAAAGTGTCTTTGCCCTGCCCTGTTGTCTGGGTCCTAGAGGGGTCTGGATCCCTCCCTTCCACATCTTAGTGGGTACTCTCAGGAAAGGGTGTGTGTGTTTACATCCTGGGAGAGGGGCTGGCCTGGGCTTTTGAGAAAAGGGGATTCTGGAAGTCACTCTACTGGCACCTGGGAGTGCACATGTATGCATGTGTGTGTGAACGTGTACCATGTGGCATACGTGTGGAGTTACCTAGCAGACTAGGGGACCTCAGAAAGCCCTTTAATGGTTTAAAAAAACAAAAACAGCAGGCCAAAGCGATAGGAGAAAGGTAGGGCACTTGCCTTGTGTGCAGCCAACTTGGGTTCAACCCCCAGCATCCCATATGGTCCCCAAGTACTGCCAGGAATGACTCCTGAGTACTGCTGGCTATCACCCCAAAACGGAAAAAAATGAAAAATAAAATATTCAAAGAGTGAAAGAAAAAAAGAAAGAAACCAGTCAACACGCCCTCCTCACGCCCGTGTGAGTGTGGCTGCACAGAGACAGGCTTTACCTTTCTTCCCTTCATTCCAAGGCCACGGCACCAAGGCGGCCTGCAGGGGGAGGCAGGAAGGGAGAGATCCAATAAATGCATTTCATGCTCCTGGGCTCCATCAATTGCCAATGACTTGCCTCGTTACTTTTCCTTTATATCTGCGAGATGGCTTTTCTGTACAGCTTTTGAATTTCCTGCAGTTTCTAATTGCTCTCTTTATTCTTGTCAAAAGAATAATATGCCTTCGCCAAATACTCAAAATGACCCCGCTTTCTACACACCTCCTTGTGCTGACGTGGTCTGCTAGCAAAAGCCCCTACTTTTCCTTAATTATGGTCCTTAATGACACAGGAGCTCCTTCTGTGGGTTTTGAGTTTTGCTTTTGCTTCTCGTGCTGCTGGAAACTCTTCAGTCCCCAAAGCCTTCTCGGGGGCGGGGCCGCACAGGACGCTGGGCTGAGAGGGATCTGAATCTGAATGCATTAGAAACTGATCTGAATGCATTAGAAGCCTTACTCTCCTCCCTGACATAGGAGCAGAATGTTCCTCCTAGAAAATCCTCAATGTTGGACAACTTTTCACCTAATGGAGCTCATCATTTGGGAGTTCTGAGGTTCCCTTTATTGGGCCACTACAACCAGTCATTCATCTTTCCTGTCCCCCAGGCTCTGTGCCAACCCTTAGCTCAGCCTGGACCCCATCAGAGCTCACGTGCCAGATAACCCAGGTCATTCCCAAGAATTCTCCACCACAGGCCAATCTTAATCTTTCATTTTAGTTCATGCTGTGGTGCACAGGGTCTGCTCCTCCATCGTGCAAGTCTTACTGTTTGGAGCTCAGTGGGATGCTGGGAGGCTTTGCAAGACTAGAGACTGAACTTGGTGCCTCACACATGCAAGGCTTGTGCTCCGGCCCCTTTGAGGCCTTTTTCCCTCACTGTGTATTCTGTCTTTTTACTTGTTTATTTATTTTGCCACACTCGTCGATGCTCAGGGGTCACTCTTAGTTCTGCACTCAGGAATTATTCCTGGCTGTGCTGGGGGGACCATATGGGATGCTGGGGATTGAACCTGGGTTGACCGTTGTGCCAAGCAAATGCCCTACCCACTATGCTATCACTCCACACACACTTCTCCCCCTGCCCCCGTCTTTTAGGTGGAGCGGTGTTGAGGGAAGCAATTTTTGTTGTTTGATTTTAAATCACACCTGGTAGTGCTCAGGGTTTACTTTTGGTGGTGCACTGGGATCACTTCTGACAGGGCTTGGGGTAGTCAGGGATCGAACCTAGGTCAGCTGGATACAAGGCAAGCAAACATCTTACCCCTGTACTATCTCCTCATCCCCCTGGGGATAATTTTTTAAGATCAGAAGCAACTTTTTTTCTAAGAAATGAGATTTTTGTCACTTAACAATTCTGGGTCACAATTATACCTATGGGACGTGACAGGTGAACTTAGCCACCCTTTTGTTGGGTCTCTTCAAAGATCATCAAGCATTTTTTTTTTGGAAAGCAGCAAATACAGATCTATTTCACAGTGACCCTTTCTTCTCTCAATAGATTTTCAAATTACTTTAAAGCAGGCCAACATTTTAACATCTTTTCTACAAAAACATCTCCTAGGCATATGTCTAAGGAGGCCATCTCCTTCCATTTCTATAAATAAGAAAAGCTCATTAAGTGCTGCTGCATACCTCGAGGAAATGGAAACGTCCCCCAAAGGCAGTAGGGATGTCTTAGTCACACAGACAGACCCCATCTTTTTAGCAATATTATGTAAAAAGACAGCACAGTCAGCAGGGAAGATTTTTAATTCTGGGCCTAGAGATAGTACAGAGGTTACAGCACTTGCTTTGCTCACAGCTGACCCCAGTTCAAATTCTGGAACCACATATGGTACCCCAAACACTGCCAGGAGTGAGCCCTGAGCACCTCCAGGTATGGCATCCTGCCAAACAAAACAAAAAGTTCCAAATAAGCTTTTATTGTTGTTGTTTTGTTTGGACCAGTAGTGCTCAGGCTTACTCCTGGCCTTCACTCAGGAATCACTCCTGATGGTGCTCAGGGGACCATATGGGGTACCAGGTATCAAACCTAGTCAGCTGCAAGCAAGTCAAATGCCCTACCAACTGTGCTATCGCTTCAGTCCTTCGAACAAGATTTTAAATTCTGTCTTTGCTAAGAAGTTTATAGACTAAACATTATTTTCCAAAATTTATATTCGCACATGTAAAGGAGGGTCCAGACACCCCCCAATTCCAGGGTGTTTGAAGATACCCACTCTCTCAGAACCCCAGCAAGAGTGGAAGGATCCATCTCAATTCTCCCAATTTCCACTCAGGGAGTGTGAAGGGAAAGGCTTCGACTTTGGAGTTTTTCCTCTCCACCCTCCAGGCCTAGGACCAGGAAGGTCCCTGGAGTGACCAATCACCTACAAACACCTGTGCACAATTCAGCTGCCAATGGTGAGTACTAGATTTTAATCTGCATTTTTCTGGTCATCTAGCTGCAATCCAGAGCCCCTTTCATCTGGTTTGATTGCTGCATTAGAGCACTATTTCTCAATCTTTGCTATACTGGTTGGACACCAGGCTCATACCGTGGCTACCCCATTTATGTGATTTTTCACCTTGGGGTACCCTGGGAGTTCACAGCAGCTCATGTGGTCCCCGAAGTAAGAAACACTGTTCAAAGCAACTCCCAGAATGTAGAAACCCTGCTAATTTACAGGGCACTAATTTATTAATAAGGACAATAGAGGCTCAGAATCAACTGTGGGGTATAGGAAATCCTTGGGTGAGGTCCCAATGGAACTTGGAGCCTTGTGTAGTACCTGGGGGAAATGTGTGAGTCCCCTAGGAGCTCTCTAAACCTCCCACCTTGGGGGCATTTTATGGAGACTTCATTACTTAAGCATGGCTAGTGATCTCATTGGTCATTAGCCACTGGACTCAACCTCTAAGCCCCTCTCTCTCTCCCAAGGTCTCGGGGTAACTGCAAATTTCAACACCCTCTCATCACGTGGGGCTGGTTCTCTTGGCAACCAGACTCCAGCTGAGGAGCTTTTCACGTTCCTACCATTTACATGACAAAAGACACCTTATCAAACACTGAGGAAATTTCTGGGGGTCCTAAGCTGTTAATCAGGAACTGTGAATGAAGATCAAGTCTTATAATAAATATATTCTATTTCTTTTATTTACATTGAAAAATCAGATATATTTCTCTTTTGTTTTGTTTTGTTTTTTTGTTTTGTGATTTTTTTTTCCTTATGGGTCACACCCAGCTATGCACAGGAGTCACTCCTGGCTCTGCATTCAGGAATTACTCCTGGCGGTGCTGGGAGGTGGAGGAGAGCCCATATGGGATGCTAGGAGTCAAACCCGGGTCAGCCGCCCGCACGGCAAACGCCCTACCAGCTGTGCTATCGCTCCAGCCCCAGGACCAGATATATTTTTTATCCATCACAGCATTGCATAGCATTTCCTTAATACATGGATGTTTTTATTTGAATGAGTTATCAACAGTCTTTTTTTCTCTTTCACAAATTCTGTTATTTCATAAAAATCTTTAAAGAAATCAGAAACACAATAGAAAAGTCCGCATTTCAAGTCAAAATACCTAAGAGTTAGAGAGGGAGGTTTCCTCATGGCTCTGTGTTTAGGGATCACTCCTGGTGGTGCTCAGGAGACCATAAGGAGTGCCTGGGATTTGAACCAAGATCAATCACATACAAGGAAAGTGCCTTACCCACATGTCTCATAGGCCTATGTTTGGCTTGCATGTAGATGACTCTGGTTCTATTCCTCATGCTGTATATAATCCCTTGGGCACTGCCAGGAGTGATACACGAATACAGAGCCAGGAGTTAGCCCTGAGTACAGTTGGTTGATGTCCCAAACCAAAAAACAGCTATATTGAATTGTTATTGAAGTAACATAGTTCAAATAGTGTATTTAAAATTTATGGCTTTGATGTACAAATTTATTGCACCTACACAACCACCAAAGTGCCCAAGATCCCCAGCCCTATCTTTGTCACTTTTTTTTAAATCTTTTTAAACATTTTATTATTTATTTATATATTTTTGCTTTTTGGGTCACACCTGGCAACGCTCAGGGGTTACTCCTGGCTTTGCACTCAGGAATTACTCCTGGCGGTGCTCCGGGGACCATATGGAATGCTGGGAATCGAACCCGGGTCGGACGCTTGCAAGGCAAATGCCCCACCCGCAGTGCTATCACTCCAGCCCCTCTTTATGTCACTTCTAACCCCCACGTCCATCCCTATTTTCCGATTACCTACTCTGCCCCTCCCTCAATCTGGTAGCCTCATTTCTATGGTCAGAGTCCAAGGATTTGTGGTCATTCATGACCATTTCTTGGATTTCTTCCCTCCCTCCGTCCCTTCCTTCCTTTCCTTCCTTTAATTCCTTCTTTCTTTCCTTCTTTTCTCCTTTATTTCCTTCCTTCCTTCCTTCCTTTCTTCCTTCCTTCTATCCTTCCTTCTTTCCTTCCTTCCTTCCTTCCTTCTTTCCTTCCTTCCTTCCTTCCTTCCTTCCTTCCTTCCTTCCTTTCTTCCTTTCCTTCACATTTTGGTTTTGGGGCCACACCTGGCTGTGCCCAGGAACCATTCCTGTCATGGTTCAAGAGGCCATATGTGGAACCAGGGATCAAACCTGAGTCATCAGTGTGCAAGGCAATTGTCTTCTGCCCATACTGTCGCTCCAACTCCAAGAACATTTCATTGCTGTGTCTCCACACATTGCCTAATGGAATACAGAACACAGGCTTGTGGCGATGCCTGCCTGACACAAACTCTGCTCATTTCCAGAAGAAAACACGTCTGACACAAGATGGTCATCTTTGGTTTCCCCACAGAATATTTTAGCTATCAGTCTGCCTTAGGAAAGATGACTTCCCTCTGATATGGCAACAAGGAAAAGTTGGAGCACCAGGGGAACTAGTTAATTTAGTTGGTCAGATGTAATCTCACCCATTTAAAAGGTATCTGGTCAAAATAGGAGTAGGGTGGCTGGGTGGGAGATGGCAGGGAGTAAAAGGCAGTCCCCAGCCACTCACCTACTCCCAGACAGACCGCAGGGTCAGGTAGGGGTCACTGGCCCAGATAGGCAGAATGAGCTAGGGCTCACTTGGACCAGAGAGATTGGTCAGAGCAGACTCAAGCAGAGCTTGAACACAGGGACAGAGACAAGGCAGTGAGCTCAGGGATCTCACCCATGTGCACGTGGCCATGGGCAAGGCAACTGGGACAACAGAGACCCCCTTGGGGCATAGTCCTAAAAAGGTCCTGCAGCAAGATTTCAGACTAGGGGAGCACACACTGGACAGAGAACAGCATAGGGATAAAATCAGGTCACTATTCACCCAAAAGGAGAAAGAGAACAAAAGGCAATGCCCTGCCACAGGGGTGGAGTGGTATGGAGGGGTGGAGGGGTAGGCATTGGAGGTGGGGAATGGGCACTGGTGGAGCAATGGGTACTCAATCAGTGTATAACTGAAACCCAAGCACAAAAATTTGTAAGTCTACAATTGTACCGCATGGTGTTTCACTAATAAAAAATTTTTTTAAAAGATAGATGAGGTCACTGTACATGAGAGGCAAGCAGAGGACGAGGGACAGAACATAGGAAGTTGTATACTGGACATCATGAGACAGAACAAGTCATATTGTACATGGGTAAAAAGGAGAGGCATGGATATTAATGGTGGTGGTGGGAGGGGACCCAGACCCATCTACTTGAACTGTACAATAACCTCTAGCTTCTTCACTTTCTGTCACTTTCTGATTTTTTTATGCATATCTTCCATATAATTCAAGAATGCACCGCGTGGGAAAAATCCACTTTTGCAGCGACAACTTCATTTCATAAAGCCGCCTAGAAATAACATAAGGCGAGTTCATTTGTGTGATATGTGCAGGCTAGTTAGGAGACTGCTCTGTTCAACTGAGCAGTAGTGTCCTGCGGGGGAGGGTGACAAATCTTCAGGGTCTGGGAATAGCTCAGTGGCAAAAGCACCAGCATCTCAGCCCTGGGACCCTGAGAGTCTGATCCCAGCCTGCCCACAGATGCCAAGCCAGACCCCAGGGCCGGAACAAAAGTGTAAAAGAAAGAAAATTGAATGGGAGGTGAATAAATGATGAATAAATGAAAAAAGGAGAAAGTAAGAGAAGCTAGCATAAGTGACAATGCAGAGCACAGGTGAGGCTCTGAACTTGATCTCTGGCCCTGCAGAGCCCTGCGGGCACCACCAGGCTGAGCAGCTCAGGATTGCCACGCAGAGCATGTACTGCCAGACTTTGGCAACCCACACTTGTAGTGGTCCCTACCAGAAAAAGAAGGAAAAGAAATATAAACACACACACACACACACACACACACACACATATTAGGTAGTATTATACGTTAAAACTCCCCATGAACCATGAACTCAGCTTTTGTATGCTTTTTGGGCCACACCCGGCAGTGCTCAGGACTTACTCGTGGCTCTGAGCTCTGGGATTACTCCTGGTGAGTTGTAGGGACCATATGGTGTGCTGGGGACAGAACTTGTTTGTTTGTTTGTTTGTTTGTTTGTTTTTGCTTTTTGGGTCACACCTGGCGATGCCCAGGGGTTACTCCTGACTCTGCACTCAGGAGTTACTCCTGGTGGTGCTCAGGGGACCATATGGAATGCTGGGAATTGAACCTGGGTCGGCCGCGTGCAAGGCAAATGCCCTACCCGCTGTGCTATCTCTCCAGCTCCCCTGGGGATTGAACTTGAATCCAGCATGCACCAGGCAAGGGTCCCACCTGATGTACTAACATTCTGACTCCTGCCCATAAACTCTAGTCTTAAAGACCACCTGGAGATTTATTCCTTGCAGTAGCTTCCATACCTTTAAAGAGTTCAGTGCATTTTGGGGGTTTGCTTGGTTTTGATTTTTATTAGTGTGGAGTGAGAGCCTGGGGATAGGTAAATGTACTTGCTTTTGTTTTGTTTTGCTTTGGGGTCTCAACCAGAGGGGCACAGGGCCCTGTGCTCAGGCATCACTCTTGGTGGTACTTTGGGGATCATATGTGGTGTTGGGGATTTGAACTAAGGTCAGCAACATGTAATCCAAGTGTCTTCCCCGTGGTACCAGTTCTTAAATATGGCTGGGGGAACTCAGCCTTCCCACGGGTGAGCACACCCTCCCCCACACCCAGCCTGGAGGTCCACGGCAGATGGCGAGGACAGCAGAGGAACATGTCTGGGAACAAATTAGACTGTGGCCAAATCAGAGCTGGTTTTCAGGGTGATTCTACCCGGCTGATGCAGCTCATCAGTTGTACACAGGACGGCTGCAATCATGGGATTCAAGGATTGTAGGCTTAAAGCGGGACTGGAGGGGGTGGGATGGAGGGCGCTGCTGGCAGGGCTGAAGCCTTCACTCCCAGAAAAGCCTCTATTCTCAGCTTGGGGGAGGAGCACAGATGCGCGTCTGGAAGCAGCTCCCCATCAAGGCAGAGGGAGCATGTGGGGTGCACAGATGGGACCCTCTCTGGCAGGATCTCCTTTGAGTGGGACCAGGCAGGAGACAGAGACTGGACCAGACCAGCAGGGCCAGCCACCGAGAAGGTTGCTGGGGACTGAGGTGGTTGGGCTGCAGGTTCGTCGCCAGCGGGGCTGGTGGGAGTTTGGTTCCATCACACAGTGTGCTTGCCTCTCCAGCATCAAGACATCCAGAAACTGGGGGAAATGTGCCAGAGAACAGAGGAGGAATCTAGAAATAGTTCCCCAAAGCGCCGAGAGTGATGGAAAGAGAGGCTGCGAATGCCCCAGAGGTGAGAACTGGCCTTCCCGCAGCTTCGGAGGAAAGTATGGGACTGGGCTTTGTCAAGAACTGCTAAGAAAGGGGCCGGAGTGACAGAACAGCGGGTATGGACGCTTGCCTTGCTCATGGCCGACCTGGGTTCGATCCCCAGTATCCCATATGGTCCCCCGAGCACCTCCAGGAGTGATTCTGAGTGCAGAACTGAGTAACCCCTGAGCATCGCCAGGTGTGTCTTCTTACTGCCCCCCCCCCAACCTTATCTCCCACAAAGAAGAGTTGCTGAGATGCTCAGAGCCTCTTCCTGTCCCCATGGTGAGGCAGGTCAGCAGTTGCTACAAAGTATGGATCTGTCAAGCTGCAAGAAACCAGAGAAGAAGGAAAACATGGGGAAAGCAATCCAGTGACCGCTGGGAACTCAAGCGACAGTTTGCTGTTTCCAGCCTGTTGCCTCAGCTGCATGGGACAGTGACGTAGTTAAAACTTTATGGACAATCCATCATAGTCATTCCATCCTTGGCTTCTGCAGGACTTGCTGTCTCCCTTCTATTTATTTTGGTGGGTAAGCCCCCAGTGTTTGGAGCTACTCCCAACACAGTACTCTGTGGTCTTTCCCCTGGGTGACCTGGGAACGCTGGGTGCCAGGGACAAGACCTCGAGTTTCAGCCCTTTGATCAGAGAACAAACTGGTGTGCTTGTTTCAGAAGAGGAAATAAAAGTGTTTTTTTTTTTTTTCAGAAGAGGAAATAGAGTTTTTTTTTCTCTGTGACTACATTTATTTCCAGGCAAAAGATGGCTTTGCAGAATCCCTGGGGGGCAACCACTGTGAAGGAGGAGGCCCTAGCTCCTAGGGCAAAGAAGGGTCGGGCGGGACCTGGTGTTTCCCAGCGTCTGCACTATCTTCAAAAAGCATCTTTGGAACCCCCATGCACTCACTCGGCCACTGTTGGATCATCCGTCTATTCTTGCTCAAAAAGTGCATGTCCCACACCAGTTACATTCCCAGGCCTCCACGTCAGGGAAAAAGCAGACAGGGCCCAGGCTGCCAGCTGCTCACAGTCTGCCCTCTGGGGCTCTGATATTGTCTATGTTATTTGTGTTTTAGAGGGGACCACACCAGCAGTACTCGGGGCGCCCAACTTAGTGGTCAAGGGTCACACTCCAGCAAGCTCAGGGCACCATGCAGTGCTGGGGCCTCCTGAATACAAAGTGTTCCCGTTTGTTGAACTGTCTCTCCTAGGCCACGTGTTTGTCAGCAAGACTACATCCAGCCGATCCAAACCGCATCCAGACTCAGCAAGGTAAGGCTTTGCTGAGAAGGAAAAGGGCTGCAGGAAGAACCATCGGATCCCAGAAATCCTCAAGTGTGTTCAGACCTAGCCTGTCTTTCCTTTCACTGGGCAGAAGAGAAGCAAGCAGAATCTTTGCGTGAAAGCCCAGCAAGCCCTGAAACGACCCCTGCCACCTGGCAAGAAGTGCCCTACAAGTGCAGTCTGCATTTTTTCTCCCCTTGGGCTTCCTTGGACTTGAGGAGAACTAGAGTTCAAGGGCCAGAGAAAAGAAAAGTCTTGAGTGTAGTCCAGGAGGCAAAGCAGAGGGAAAGTGGTATGTAGGCAGACTTTCGGTCTAGCTCTGGGATCCGATGCTTGTGCTGAACACCAGATGGTGTGTGGGGAGAAGTAGCTCTGGGGGCTGGAGTCCTGGGCTCCCAAGCTTAGCTGCTCACATGCTGCAGGCTCTGGGCCCAGTGCTCTGAGCCTGTGGAGATTTTGATAGCTTTACATTCTATTTTGTATTTTCCTTGACCACAAAGAGTAGCTTCCCTTCTGATGGGTAAAATTCAACCCATAGAGGGGGCTGGAGCTATAATACAGCAGGTGGGTGCTGGCCTTGCCTGGCCTCACCCTGCAGCCAACCCAGGTTCTATCCCCACATCCCATGTGGTCCCCTCGAGCCCATTCCTGAGAGCAGGTTTGCTGCAAATCCTGAGAACAGAACCAGAAATAACCAGAGCATAACTGGGTGTGGCCCCAAAACAAAACAAAACAAAACAAAAGAACTCAACCTAATGACTTTACAAGTACACTCCAGCTCAAAGGAAAATGAAAGGGGTTCTTTCATAGGCCACTGTTTCCTGAGTAGAAAAGCCAGAAGAATGGAAATAGAATTTGCAATTTCCAGACCCTGAAAGGAAAGAAAAAAAATAGGTGACAACAAACGAAAGTTGACCTCCTCTCACAGAAAGCAAGGCAATGAAAAACTCAGAATATAATTTTAGGAAGCAATTTGAACTTTTTGTGAAGTCCAATAAATTGTGATTCAATTGTTATTCATGGAAAGGAAGGCATTCAGACTGGCTTTAGAAAAAAATCCAATAATGTGTGATTTACAGAGTGCCTCATGACAAGTCACTCTAAGATTTAGTAGTTAAAGACTAAAAAGATTGTGATATTCTTCACAAATTGGTGGTGGGTGGGGAGAGGGACGGTGGTTTGGACTATACCTGAAAATGCTCAGGTTACTCCATGCTCTGGGCTCAAGGATCTTGCCCAGCTATGCTCAGGGCCAGATATGCGGCACCAGAGATTGAATTGGAGTCACTTGCCTACAAGGAAAGTGACATTAGGCCTGTGCCATCCTTCTGTGTCCCCATTTCTCACAATCTTATTGTTCAGGGGGTTGGGGAAATTCTTCTTGATGCTCTTCCCTGAGGTGACTCGGGCTGCCAAGCAGGGTATCCTCCATACACACCTCACTTGGTGATGTTACTGGCTGGGACCCCTCCGTTCTGTCCTGTGACCTGTCTTCCTTCTCCCCTGCATAATGATCAGGGAGTCTCAGAAGGGGAGAGAAGCATCTGTGAGACCATATCAGACCCAGTCTCAGAAGTCAGGTCTCACTCCTGTCGGAAGGGATTGTTCAAAGCAGTCAGGCATTGAGCTCATATCAGCTCTTATCAGAACGACGCAGAGGTTGGGTGAAGACTCTGTTGAGCTGGCATTACATTTGGGTTTGGGCTTGTTCCCATGGTAGGGGACTTCTTCCAGGTTCTTGCCTCATACAAGAAAGAATTCCATGCGGGAGGTAAGCAAGTGAATAATGGAACTTTTTATTGTAAAACGGAAGTGGGTGTTGGAGGGACAGACAAGAGCAAAGGCTCAGGTGAATGGCCCCCACAGGGCTAGTAATAAGGGGCTGCAATGGAATTATGTAATTATGGGAGGTCTAGTCTAGGAATATCAAGGTCCATTTCAAGAATCAGAATCAGGGTGTCCTCCTCCTCCTCTCCCCCCCCCCCCATTTATTTTTTACCTTGTTTGGCAGTTTTGAAACTATCATGGCAATTTAGAAGGGTAAAATCATAACACTAGACTTTTTGTTTGATTGGTTTTGGGGATTTGGGGGTGGGGCACACCCAATAATGCTTAGGGCTTACTCCTGACTACACCAGGAATCACTCCAGGTGGGCTCAGGGAACCATATGGGATGCCAGGGATTGAACCTGGGTCAGCCATGTACAAGGCAAGCACCCTACCCACCATACTATCAGTCTGGCCCTCACAGTACTAGCTTTTATGATGAGCATATCGTGACTGATGGGTCTTTTCGTGGTCGCATTCATGCTCATGTACTGAGATGGGTAAAGGCCAGGACTCAGGCTGCAGAGATAAGTCATGTTGACACTCTGGTTTTAGTTATAACAGGTGCCCGTGACTTTCAGTCATGATTTTCAATGGTGGTTTTCTTTTTTCCCCTGAAGGCATTAAATTTTAGGCAGGGGGTGGTGTGTAATCACTGGGAGACTAGGAATCCCGGCTCTCTTTCGCCACTTGTGTTTGGTGGTCTCAGGCCATTTCTCCACTGGGACAACTGATGCCATGGGCGGATGAAGGAGGAAATAAGGGCCAGGCTAGTTGGTGATCAGTTGTCGTTTATTCCATTCTCCCCATGCGCTGTTCCAGTCTCACTAAGCCCCTCATTCCTTTCTCCTCTGGTCTCCCTCGCTCATCTCTCCACTCCCACTCGCCTCCTTGGTCTCTCTCTAGTCTCTCTCCATCTCCACCACATTGGGGGTAGCACAATCAACATATAAAAGCCCTTCCTGATCGCTGATCAGGCTAGAGGGAAAAATGCACTTAGGGGTTTTTCTCCTTTCCTTAATTCAATAACTTAATTAACATCTTAATTCTACTTCTTAGTCTTAGTATTAGTTGGGCTGGAGCGATAGCACAGCGGGTAAGGCGTTTGCCTTGCATGCAGCCAACATGGCCGACCCGAGTTCGATTCCTCAAGCTACCGGGAGTATCACGCCCACACTGCAAAGCCTGGCAAGCTACCCGTGACGTATTCGATATGCCAAACACAGTAACAACAAAGTCTCATATTTGATATGCCAAACACAGTAACAACAAAGTCTCACAATGGAGACGTTACTGGGCCCGCTCAAGAAAATTGATGAACAAGGGGAGGACAGTGACCGTGACAGTGACAGTGACTGATCTAAATGAGGCTTTCAGTGTTTGCTGAAGATATTACTTTAACCGAGGATTCTGAAGTAGGTGTTTTGGGGGATTTATTAAGATTTCTTTATGGATAATTAATTGCCTATTGGTAAAGTGTTTTTCCTGGTTGTTGAACTCTTGGTCCTAATCTGCCTTATTCATTATTGTGATAAGTAGTTGGATAAAGATAACATTATAATTTAATTTAATTTTTGTTTTTTGGGCCACTTCCGGCGGTGCATGGGAATTACTTCTAACTCTGCTCCTGGCAGGCACAAGTACCATATAGGGATGCCAGGGATCGAACACAGATTGGCAGCAGGCAAGGCAAGCTCCCAACCTACTGTAATATCACTTTGGCCCCTAAAGATAACATTTTAAATATTTGAGAATAAAAGAATATTTTCTAAGGATGACATTGTGATTTTTATCTACATCTCATATTTGATTGTACATACATGTTTTCACGTGTATTTAGTTTAGTGTACTTCTTGCAACAGCTGCAAGGCTGGGAAATGTTTTTTCCCCCCTCATATTTTGTGGTCAGAAAAGGAAAATAATTTTTCTGCAATTCATTAGAAAGTAATGTTAACTCAGGCTTTGTACTATTGTGTTCCTTCCACTAAGGCAGATAATATTCGAAGAAGTGTAGAATAATCCAGTCTTTTCTGAAATTAGTAAAGTATAATAACAGCTTCCTTATTAAGTGCATAGGGATTGACATGAGCAAGGCATAAAATTTATAGATATTTGCTTGGCAGGTGTTGGGTTATTAGGTACTGTTATATCCTCCCTGTCCAATGCCAGAATTTTTTTGGTTTTATTTTGGGACCCTCCTAGTGGTTTCAGAGGCTAGTCGCTGTGCAGTGTCCTCATCTCGGGTCATGTCAAGGGGACCCTGATGAGAGCTGGGACTTCCACATGCACAGCATCAGCTTTTGCGCTGTTTCCTGGCTTTGAAGTGCCAGAACTCTTTTTTTTCTTTCTTTTTTTTTTTTTTTGATTTTTGGGTTACACCCAGTTATGCTCCGGGGTTACTCCTGGCTTTGCACTCAGGAATTACTCCTGGCGGTGCTCCGGGGACCATGTGGGATGCTGGGAATCAAACATGAGTCAGCCACGTGCAAGGCAAACACCCTACCTGCTCTGCTATCACTCCAGCCTTGTGTCAGAACTCTTAGGTAAAGTTGGGTATAATTTAAGAGTGGATTGAGTGTTTCCAACAACAAAGATGGAGATGCAGAATAAAAAAAAACTCAAAGGAGAGCTTTCACTTTGGAGCTAATGGGCAATATCATGTAGTACAGGTACGTATTTGGACATATGTGAGAGCTGATGTACATGAAAGAACCGTCTGAGAATATAAGATAATGTTGTCTATGCAGAAGTTGGTTCTTCAGTTTATTAATTTTTCACAATTGTGTTGCCTCCCCTTTAACTCTTTTGCTAGAGGGGACTGGTGAAGAGATGAAACCCATTTTCATGTATCTGGAATTGCCAGACTCAGCTGGGGCAGATTTATTTACCACATGAATTTGTCTACCATGACTGATGGATGATACCTTTTATGATCTTAACTCTCACTGTATTAGAGATGAATAATGTTCTTTGCTTATGCAACAGTTAATATAAGAAATTAATATAATTGCTTATAACACATTATATATGTTATAACATTATATTATAACAAAATAAAAGAATAGTTTGAGAATATTAAAAATAGGCTGTTAGGGGGCTGAAGAGATAGCACAGCGGGTAGGGCGTTTGCCTTGCATGCGGCCAACTCGGGCTCGATTCCCAGCATCCCATATGGTCCCCTGAGCACCTCCAGGAGTAACTCCTGAGTGCAGAGCCAGGAGTAACCCCT
>JAOXYA010492409.1:0-15226 GCA_028565675.1 Sorex palustris | reverse complement strand
GAATCCCACTTGGTCATGATGTATGATCTTTTTGATGAGTTGTTGAATTCTATTTGCTAGTATTTTGTTGAGAATCTCCGCATCTGTGTTCATTAGGGATATCGGCCTGTAGTTTTATTTTCTTGTGGTGTCTTTGTTTCTTTTTGGCATTAAAGAGATATGGGCTTCATAGAAACTGTTTGGGAGAGTTTCTATTTCTTCAATTTACTGGAAAATCTTGAGAAGAACTGGCAATAGGTCCTCATTCAATGTTTGGAAAAATTCGCTAGTGAATCCATCTGGACCTGGGATAAGGTACATATCTTAAGACACTCTGCCTCCATCTCTAAACCAAACTCAGTTTGTCTGTTCTTAAAAACAAACAAACCATCCATGCCTGTGTGTAGAAATAAAACCATGTAACTGTTGTCAGAGGCAGCAAGTGGTATTCTTGGCTGTCAGTGGAAGAGAAGGAAAGAGACACAATGGAATCCAAAGTCATCTAAGGCCAGAGCGAGGGTCCAGTGGGGAGGGCGTTTGCCTTGCACGCAGCCGACCCGGATTCGATCCCCGGCATCCCAAAGGGTCCCCCGAGCACCGCCAGGAGCTATTCTTGAGTTCAGAGCCAGGAGGAACCCCTGAGCATCACTGGGTGTGACCCCCCAAAAGAAATCAGAAGTTGACTTTGGGTGTTGAAAGCTGTAACTTACCGGGGCGAAGTCTGGGTCTCCTGACTCTGTGTCAGGTGCGTGTCACTCCTGCGCTAAGGTTAATCTTGGAGATTTGGGCAGGAAGAAGGTGCTGAGCTCGTACCCCCGTGCCTGGGTCCCGCCTCCTCGCGAGGCAAACCTGGGGAGCTCTCATCCTTCCCCACAGCCTCTAGTCTTCACCTAGTTTCCCCATCTTCTGTGAAACAAATGCTTTCTTCCTCTTTTTAAATTTTGGGCTGGAGTGGTAGCACAGCGGTAGGAGTGATAGCACAGCGGTAGGGCGTTCGCCTTGCACGCAGCCAACATGGCTGACCTGAGTTTGATTCCTCCGCCCCTCAGAGCCTGGCAAGCTACCGAGAGTATCTCGCCTGCAAGGCACAGCCTGGCAAGCTCCCCGTGACGTATTTGATATGCCAAACACAGTAACAGAAGTCTCACAATGGAGACGTTACTGGGCCCGCTCGAGCAAAATTTTATGTAGTATTTATTTTTGTTTTGGGGCCATGCATCTGGAGATGCTCAGGGGTTCCTTCTGGCTCTGTACTCAGGAATCACTCCTGGTGGTGCTCGGGGGACCATATGGGATGCCGGGGATCAAACGCTGGGTCAGCCGCGTGCAAAGCAAGCGCCCTCCCCACTGTCCTCTCGCTCTGGCCCCAACAAATGCTTCCTCGAAGGTAGGAGACACCATGTTGCTGGCTCACAGTGGACAAGGAGTCCTTTTCTCCTTCCTTGCTTCTCTGGAGCTGTGGAGGCCGGGGCAGGGCAGAGACAAGCATCCCAGATGCTTCCGTTTCTTCCCTTGTTTGTGTCTCCATATTTGAAACCCAACATTGGCTGCAGAGGTATAGAAAAGACAGGGTAAAACCTTCCTTACTCAGAAAATAATGCCGAGACCGGCGAATTAGCAGGAAACTCAGTGTTTGCTAGTGTTCAAAAAGGATGGCTATATTTGAGCATTTCTGTAAGTGGGTAGGGTTAAATCCTAGTTGGTTCAAAATCAGGATGGAAATAAGGTATTAGGAAGACACCTTCTTCCGCCACCCCCCCCCCCAAGATCCAATTAAATGTTCTCCCTTAAACACATATCTTGTTAGTTTGCCTCTATTTCTCTTCTGGCTTGTTCTCGAATAGATAGAAAATGGCATAGAGTCCTGCCTGGATTAGAATGATGGGTTTAAAAATATATATATCCCTTCTCCTTACCATTAGAATCTGCTACCATTCTAGCCTCTCTCTGTCTATGTAATCGAATCTGTCTTCTATTTTTTAATTTAAAGTGTCATTCCTGCTATCCAGTTTCTGTTTCTAACCTTAATCTCTGGAAGCAGAGATTTAATCACATCATTCATTTGCCTAGAGACTTGAGAAAAAAAATTAAAGTGCTGTTTAATTTCATCGATAAGCTTTGCGGGCTTTAGTTGAGCACATTCTGGAACATTACAGGGTTTAAAAATATATTAAATTAGGTATTAGTAATGCTTGATCATGGTAAAAGATACTCTGGCGGTTTGAGAGTGATATCCTGGGCAGTGCAGAAATATGAGACATATTTCTAAATTTGGGACATTTTATTTCTCTTTAAAAAATTAAAAACAAACATACAAAACACTTGAACAACTAAAGCCGACCAGCCTTTACTTCTCTCCAGAAAAAGGGAAATGAGAAGGGATATCCACGGTTTCCCTTCCCTGCCCTGAATTCTGTGTTCTTGGAGTTCTAGAGCTTTCTTCTTGATCCAAGTTTATGGCTGTGCTTTGATATGCACCCCCCCCCGAAAACTCCAGTAAACCCCAAACCAAACCAAAATCCCTGTGGACACCTAAGTCACCTAGTGCTTTTTCATTTGTCTTTATTAAATCCATGGTAAATGCCAAAGACGAGATTTGTCACTTGGGTAGCTATTATTATTACTGATACTGCTCTTGTTTGTGATGCTGGGGTTCCAACCTGGAGTTTCACACCTGCAAGGCACGTGCCCCACCCCTGAACCAGAGACCCTCAACCACTGTTTCTCCCGCCCCTCTTGTTCCCCTCCGGATCAAGGCAGGGTCCTGCGCTTGCCTCCTGCTCTGGCCACGTGCCCGCCTCCCTTCTGTGCGGTGCCAACTCCATCCCCGCTAGGCAACGCAACTTCCCTTTCTCTTTCTCCCTCAGAAGCCTGGGCTACAGCTCACCTCAGGTCCCCAGGGTCTAAACAGCGTTTTTCCACCCCTGCCCCCACTTTCACCCCACTACCCCCGCCCTTCCCTGGGGGCGCCCCAGAGGGCCAGTGATTTTAGGGAGATAAAAGTATGCACCTTGCATGGCCGTCCGCCAGGGGGAGCAGCGTGGGCTTGTGTTGACCAGGCGCTCCTGCATCAGGACCACGCAGCGCGCATCCATCCGCCTGTTGGCTCGCGGACTGCAGGGCTCTTAGGGTGTCATGACCTCACTTGTGGGTGTCCACGGATGGACACCCCGATGTTTGCTCTTGGTGGCTACCGCAGACAAAGCCGTGAGAAAGAACCTTCTGCCTCTCATCCTGCGACCCGGGGGGGCGTATCTGCAGGCAGAAAGAAAATGCCACAAATTCGCAAGAGTGGGATTGCCGGGCACCAGGGGCTGGAGATGGTTAAACGCCGGAGGCCCCCCCGCTGCCCACCCGGGACGACGAGGGGCCCATGCGGGGGGGGGTGCCACAGTGGATCCAGCAGTGTGGGTGGGAGTGGGGTGGGGCACGGGACTGGCCGCTCCCTAAAATCATGCCCCCGCCCGTTCCCTCCGTCCCCACTGTGTCTCCGCAGAGCAAGCTGGTGAAGTACTTCAGCCGGCAGCTGTCCTGCAAGAAGAAGGTGGCGCTGCAGGAGCGCAGCGCCGAGCTGGAGGGCTTTCCGCAGCTGCGCCACTGGTTCCGCATCGTCGACGTGCGCCAGGAAGTTCTGGAGGTGACCGCGCCCCTCCCGTGCCCGCGCACCCCTACCCTGTGCGCTTCCTGCTCTGCACCCCTGCCCGCACGTCCCTGCCTCGCGCGCCCTCTGCTCCACACCCCTGCCCCGCGCGCCCCTGCCTCCTGCACCCCTGCCCTGCGCCCGCGCCCCTACCCCGCTTGCCCCTGCCTCGCGCGCCCCCTGCCCCACGCTTGCGCTCCTGCCCCGCGCCTAGCTGAAGGCGTGGCATCTCCAGGCTGCCCAAAGGGGCGAGCAGAGGGGGTTCCCAGACACAGGATCTGTCTCCACTCACCAGTCCCTCACTCGAGCCGGAGCGTGGCCCCGAGCTGGAGAGAAGGCGCAAGGGGTTGGTTGAAGCAGCTCTACGCTGGAGCCCCGGGTTTACTCCTCAGCACCCCGGGCACGCCCCTTCCCCGGTTCTGTCCGGTCACTTAGCGTGTGAAGCAGAACCCGCTGCTTCTTGGACAGAGCTGACACCCGCTGGCCTCGGGGGCTCCCCACACTTCCTTGAAGCCAAATCGTGGCCACCGTCCCGTGAGAACCACCGTGGGAGGGGCACTTGTTCCCCCCAGTTTTATTGCCCTTTGATTCGAAGCCGCAGCCGGCGATGCTCAGGGGAAGTTCCCAGCTGTGGGTCGGGGGCGGCTCCCCGGAGTGGTCCCAGACCCTGCAGTGGGGGCGTGGAAGCAGCCCCCCATGGCAGAGGATGTGCTGCAGCCCACCAAGCTCTCCCCAGCACTGCCCACCGTCTCTGATTCACCGACGCGGTTTGACTGAGACCAGTGTCCAAAAGCTCTGCTTGAGCTAATTTGTTTTTTCTTTTTGGGTCATACCCGGCGATGCTCAGGGGTTACTCTGGCTCTACACTCAGGAATCACTCCTGACAGTGTTCAGGGGACCATATGGGGTGCTGGGAATCGAACCCAGGTTGGCCTCGTGCAAGGCAAATGCCCTACCTGCTGTGTTAGCTCCCCAGTCTCCCCAGGCTAATTTTTTAAAATTAAGTTTTTATTAATACACATGTCTCCTTTCTTGAAAAATTGGTCACCGCATCCAACCTGAGGCCCGACTGGCGTCAGTGCCCTGAATCGGGGTCCTTGCAGGTGCTTGCAGGTCCTGCAGGTTTGTAGTTTAGCTCGTTTCCATCCGCCTGCCTGCAGTTCCCGGGCTTTACCCCTCACCTTACTGCGGGGAGGGGACCAGCCCTGGCGGGGCGGGAACGGAGCCAGGGCGCCAGTGTCCCCTGTAATCCGCACGTGTCCAGAAGAGGCGCCCTCTGAAGAAAAACGAGCGCAGAGCCCGGGGTCACACTTGCTTGCTGCCTGACCCATCTGGTTTGCTGTCCTACTTACAGACCAGTGGTGACCTGAAGAGCGCAGCTCTGTGACACACACACGCATGCACACACACGCACGCATGCGCGCGCACACACGCAGTCCTTTTGATGTTAAAACCCATGAAGAGCAGAACGTAATACATTCATCATCGTCATCGCTTGCTCTTTTGGCTCAGATCTATTCTCCGTTTTAAATGTCATAGTTATCTTTGGTGACCCAAAACTTGCACGTTAATGGTAAATTATAGGATTAAAGTGCATAAGTGAAAAAAAAAGGCACAAGGGGAATCCTGATCCAAAAAGAAGTGATACACACAACATGAGATGGGGGAGGGGGGAGAGAGGGAGAGACGGAGAGAGGGGGAAAGAGAGAGGGAGGTAGAGATAAAGGGAGGGAGATAGAAAGAGAGGGAGAGAGGAGGGAGATAGAGACAGAAGAAGAGAGGGAGGGAGGGAGGGAGGTGGAGGGAGTGAGGGAGAGATGTGACTGCAGTACACAAAAATGGCCACAAGAGGGCAGCAGTGCCCCACAGTTTTGCCCTAGATTCTGGAATTACCCTTAAATAGCTCCATCCTTAGATATCCCTTAGATATCTTATTTTAATAATAACAATAATTTATGTTAAACCATTGGATACCATTCCGTGCTTAAAATGAAGACTTTCTTTTTATAGATGCATAAATATAGACAGGTTTCAAGGTTGGTTGCCCATAGCCTGCTACCTTGCAATTCATTTTGGTCCAGGCAGGGGCCGTGGTGAGGGTGAGGAGAGCATTCCCCCCCCCCACACACACACCTCCTTTCCTGTTTCCTGCTCTTCTGGGTGTCCCTCCCCCACTCCTGGCCCTGTCCCTCCCTGCCACTTTGTCACTTGGGTTTAGCATGACCCCCTTCTGCGTGTCCCCTGGGTGCCCATCACAAAGCCAGTTTGTCCCCCAGCCCTGTACCCCCCTGCTGGGTCCCCGCCTGGCATGACCCTGGGCTGGTTCCGGAGTGAAGAGAAGCCGCCGGGAATTGGAGTTTTCTGTTTGCTCTGCTCTGAGGTCACACCTGGGGTTTGGGACACGTGCGGTGATACTGGCCGACCGTCCGGGGAGGAGGGACAGGGAGCACTGCCCACGGGGGGCTCTGGGCTGGCGGGGGCGGGGAAAAGACAGACAAACTAAGCACACCCCCCCTTCCCGTGTGCTGGCGGTGGGCTCCCGAGGCTGAGGGCGGGCAGCCCAGAAGTGGGGCTGGAGCAGCCCCCCAGCCCGGCGCCCCCCACCGCTGACCCTCCCGCCCTCCTGCCAGGAGATCACCCCGAGCCAGCTCAGCCTGGAGGAGCTCCTGGAGATGACGGACGAGCAGGTGCGCCAGACGGTGGAGAAGTTCGGCGTGAACCAGGAGGAGTGCGCCCGCCTCAACGCCTCGCTCACCTGCCTGCGCAACGTCCACACGGCAGGTGAGGCAGGGTCGCGTTGGCCAGCAGGGGGCAGAGCTGAGGGGAGGAGGGTGGCAGAACTGGTCCTCAGTGGACCCAGGAGGGGGGCTGGGAAGCGGGAGGGGCAGCGCAGCCCCCCCCACCCCGGGGCGCCCCGTCCAGGGGAGGCTAAAGGTTCTGGATGGTTCGGATCCAGCCTGGGGGAGAGAGAGAGAGAGAGAGAGAGTGTGTGTGTGTGTGTGTGTGTGTGTGTGTGAGATGGACCCATGGCATCTCTATATTTCTGAAGTGCCTCTGTGTCTAGGGACAATATCTTTATTTATTTTCTTGTTTTCTTGTTTTTTGGACAATATCTTTATTGATTTTCTTGCTTTTGGGGGGCCTCGTCCCTAGGTGCTCAGGGCTTACTCCTGGCTCTACACTCAGGAATCATCCCTGGGGAGAATTGGGGGGTGCATGGGAATCAAACCTGGGTCGGCCACGTGTCAGGCAAACGCCCTACCCATCATACTATCGCTCCAGCCCTGAACTTTTCATTTTTTTAAATGTAAAAAAATATAGAATCACCAAGAACCCAAGGAAGTCGACAAGTAAAATGACCCAAGCCGACCCTCTTGGGCCTGACCGTGGTCACTTTGGTGGACTTTGTTTCTTTTGGGGGAAGGGCACATTTCATGCCGCTCAGCACCTGCCCCCATGAACTCAGGGGACCCTGCTGGCGGTCAAGCCTGGGCTGACCATGCCAGGCCCCTGGCATGCTTCTTCCTGGAAGGTGGTGATGGCTAGAGGGACTTGAACCAGTAGAGAAGAACGATCCAATTTTCATTAGCATCATTACTATTATCTAGCAAAATTATCTGTGGCTCCAGGTGCAGAGTGCTTGTCATTTCTCTTTGAGATTCCTCATCCATAGTATTTTGGGGGGAGTTTTGTTATTTTTGGGGGGTCACACCCGGTGATGCACAGGGGCTACTCTTGGTGGTGGTCTGGGGACCATATGGGATGCTGGGAATTGAACCCGGGTCAGCTGCGAGCAAGGCAAACACCATCTCCTCTCTGCTATCTCTCCAGCTCCTTGGGAGGAGTTTTTGGGTCACACCCGGCAGTGCTCAGGGGTTCCTCCTGACTCTGCACTCAGGGATCACCTCTGGCGGTGCTCTGTGGTCCCTATGGGGTGCTGGGGATTGAACCCTGGTTGGCTGCACACAAGGCAAACGCCCTCCCCGCCATGCTATCACTCTGGTTCCAGCATTGCTCAGATTCTCCTGACCATAGTAGGGGACATGAGGTTTCCTCTCTGGCCTCCCAAATCTGGAGTCCAGGGGGCAGCTCCACGCTCAGAAGAGGATGGGGGTTGTGCCCGCCACCGGGTGGCGCTGTTGGCCTCTGCGCTGGACCCGGGCGCTGTCCCTGCCTTGCAGGATTCATCCCGCTACACAAACCAGGCAGGCATCGGGCGGGTCCTGGGCGTGCCTGTTTGCGTCCTTTCTTGCCTGCAGATCCCAGAGATCAGGGCCGGAGACCAGGCTGCCCCCTGAGCTGGGGTTCGCCGGCACCCTGGGGCATTTCTGCCCGCTGCCCACTGGGGATGGGCCTCCCAGCACCCCGCCGTCCCGGTCACCAGGTGCCTGCCCTCGCCAGCTGTGCCCGCCTGCTGGTCCTGCAGGCCTGCTGCTCCTTGCCCGGCCGAAGCGGGGGCTCTGGCCCTGGTGCTCCGGAGACAAAACCCTCCCCAGCTGCGCCCTCGCCCCTGGCAGCTGCTTGCCGCCTGGAAAAGTGCTCCAGGGACATGTTTTCCTGAGACCTCTGCTATTCCTCCACGAATGGTTTCCTCCTCCTCCCTCCCTCCCTCCCTCCCTCCCTCCGTCCATGCAAGCCCAGTGCCCTCCTCTCCATCTTCCCGCCCAGCCGCTGCCCCCATTCCTTCCTCCCATCTCCCATTTCTGGCGAATGGGGGGTGAATGCCCGTTCTCCCACACGAAGCCGTGTCCAGGGTCCCCACCAGCCCTGAATGCCCACCTCTTGTCTGTCGGTCCCGCCTGACTGCAGGTGACTGGAAAGGCCCTGCTGCACTTGCGGCCGGTGCCCACCAGGGGCAGCACTGAGCCCCAGCTCCTCCCTGAGCGTCTCCCCTCACCAAGGGTCCGCTGCTCCCCTGGGACGGGTGGGGGCAGCGGCTGACCACAGATGCTCGATGCTCAGATGCTCGCATGCTCGATGCTCGGGTGGGCTCCATGGTAACCATGTTGCTGCTGGTACAAAAGAAGAAACATGGACAAGGAGACCCAGAGCTGGTGGGGCCCTCAAGGTCCCTGTGGCCCCATTGCGCCCCTCCTCACCCCGGACAGGTGGGCACCCCCACCCCCCGGGTCCATTCCCCTCGGGGCAGTGGCAAGCGGACAGGACCCCGGGCCGGGAGACTGGAGAGGTCGCCTGGGACTGTGCATCTCAGCCCAGTGCCGAGGCAGGAGCTGTGAAGCTTCCCAGGCTGCCTCTCCGCCCGTCCCCCCACCCCTCCCTCCCTCCCTCCTTCCCCTTCCTCCCTCCCTGCTCCTCAGGGAACCAGACACTTGCTGGAAGGGCCCTTTAAAGAGTGTGAGACTGTTGGTCTCTCTGGGCTCCTGCTCCCCTTTCTGGGCCTGGGCCCCCATGAGTCTGTGCCCAGGGCCTGCGGGAGTGAGTCAGACCCACTGGGTGGACGGGCGGACAGGGCGCGCGCCCACGGCCCGCCACTCTCTCCTCTCCGGCTTTTCCCAGGAAGTGTTGCCCACCCTGGTTGGAAAAGACGAAAATGAAGACGCCCACCCCCACTGTGCCGGGAGAGATCTCAGAACTTCCGGTGGGGGGAGGAGGAGAGGGGGTGAAGGCTCCGGGGGTGGGGGTGGGGGTGGGAATTGCTCTTTGCCCAGCGGTGCCTCATTGGGGACTCACTGTACTGAGTGCTCAAGGGGAGGAAGAAAGGGCGGGCAGGGCAGTGATGCCCAGAGAGGGTAAGTCACTTGCCTCTGGTCACACAGCAGGTGTGTAGGAGATTCTGTCCACAGACCGAGCTCCCCCCTACTTATTTCCGTGTCCACTTGGCTTGTCTGTGTCCACACTGGACTGTGAGTTCCTTGGAAGCCCCCTCATTCCTGGGGGGGTCACTCCCATGGGGGGCCTGGGGTCCTCTGGGCAACCATGTCTCACTCTTCCCGTGGGATTTGGAATTTGGGGGTCTCCTTCTGACTTCATTTGCAGAAGGCATCCTGTCCCTGTGTCCCCCCTCACCCCCGGCCCTTCCGGCACTCAGCAGCCGTTGGGGGTCGGGGTAGACCTCCAGCCCGACGCCTCAGTCCACCCTTGGGCGCAAGCTTGGTTTAGCTTTAGCTCCGTCATCTGCTCGTTTTCTTTCTTTAGCGCCTTTGTCTCTCCCCTTCTCCCTCCGGCACTTTGTGGAGGAGAAATGAGGCGGACGGCCGTGAGCAGCCCCGGCAGCCCCGGGTCACTGCACCCCAATTGTTTCCCTGCCCGGACCTGCCACTGCCCGTCCGCCCCCGTGGCAGGGCGGGCTGTGGGCCGAGGGGCAGGGCCGGCTTCCGTCCCCAGACCCCGGCTCGTTGCTCGTGGGAAAAAGTTAGGGGATGACGGTCAGTTTCTGGGCCTGCAGGGCAGAGTGGTCAGTGGGGTGTGGGGGTCCCTGGGCCACTAGGGATCAGACTCACGCTTCCTACACGGCTCCTTTGAACTACTTCTTTGACTTTGAGGATGTTCAGATTCTTTTTTTTTTCTTTTTGGGTCACACCTGGCCATGCACAGGGGTTATTCCTGGTTCATGCACTCAGGAACTACTCCTGGCGGTGCTCGAGGGACCCTATGGGATGCTGGGAATCGAACCCGGGTTGGCCGTGTGCAAGGCAAACGCCCTCCCCGCTGTGCTATCCCTCCGGCCCCCTCAGGTTATTTTCTGGCTGTGCGGTGTAAGACTTAGTTGATTTACGCTGATTGAGTTGATTCGCCTTAGATCCCTGGTATGAAAGCCACTGCACCGTTGCTAACTTCGGCCAAGATTCGGGTGAAAATTTTCCATGTACGTTTCCGTGCATATTGATTGTTCTTATTTCTGTATATGTTGTCCTTTTCTAGATTTAGATCAGGGTAATTTGGACCGCGGAAATGTTAGAGGAGTCTGAGAAAAGTTGGTATGAGACGCTATTTGAAAGTTTGAAAGGAGACTGCGTGAGTGACGTTATCTGGTTCTGGCCTTTTGTACTTTGGGGGACGCGACTTTTTATTTTTAAAAATTTATTATTTTTTGCTTTATTGGGGAGGTAATACCTGGTGGTGCTTAGGGGTGACTCCTGGCTCTACACTGGAGGTACACGGGGGACTATATGGGATGTCAGGATAGAACCTGGATCAGCTGCATGCAAGGCCAACGCCCTCCCCGCTGTGCTGTTGGTCTAGTCCCTGTTTTTGACTCTTTTCTACTTCCCTGTTTAGTCCTGGAAGGTCCCAAAATTCTCAATCTTTGTTGATTTCTTCTTGCTTTTCCAATTGACTCGTCACAGACATTCATAGAGATGTCATATGTTGCGTCAGTTGTAATTTCACTTGTTTGCTGTAGATTTTTTCTTTTTTAAATAGGTTTTTCTCATTCTTGTCCCCTCTGAGATTAGTGTTTGATGTTTTGTGTATCCTTTCAGAAAACCAGATTTTTTGGTTAATCTTTTGTATAAGAATTTTTGCTCCTATCCCGTGAAATAAGTCTACTTAGAGAAAAGTGAGTGGAGAGAAAATGAGAAACGGGCATTCAAGAGAGAACACAGACTGCTCCAGAGTGGAAACGGCCTTAGCAGAATTTCACGGGAAGTTTCGGTGTCCAAAGCTGCAGAGATAAAGCTTTCATTGTTTAACTGAAAAAAAATTCAGGGTCCCTGAGCTGCCTGTTGCGAACCCCAAAGTGAGCTCTCCTCCCCGGGGCTCCGTTCTGGCGACCCCCAGAACCCGAGCGGCACCGCTGCGGGATGAATCTTGGTGGCCACCAGGGGGCGCCACCTCACCACCTTTCTCCAGCAAGGGCGTGAACTTGGAAGGATGCTCCGTCAGGTCAGCTCGACCCGCCAGAGCCCGGAGGTGGGACCAGAGCTGGGGGCCGGGTCGGGCGGTTGCAGGCGTGCAGGAGCCCGGCAGAGCCGTGGGCAAAGGGACGGCGCAGAGACAAGCAGCCGGTGGGCCTGGGGGGACTCCCGGGGCGCTTTGGTCGGCAGCCCCGAGAGCCGCAGGCCCCAGCCCAGCTGCCCAGGCCCAGCCCCCCGGGGCTCTCCCCGCCCCCGAGCCCGGCCCGGCCCGGCCCGTCGGGACTCGGGTCTCCGGCTCAGAAGCAGCCGACCGGGGGGTCAGGGGCACGTCCACCCTGTCCCGGCGGCCTCTCGCTTCGGCTCTGGACGTCCGGGTTGGGATCACCTGACCCAAAGGACGGGGCCAGGCGCAGGTTCCTCGGCCTCCAGCCCGTCCCCCACCCCGCCCAGGGCACAGCCCCCGGCCCTGCATGGGCCTGGGTCTGGGGCGGTGGCGCCCCCTAGTGGCGGCTGCGGGCAACTCCCAGACCTGAGCTTGACTTTTTTTTTAAACTAAAAAGATTTTGTTTCAAATTAAACCACAGTGATGTACACATTTACCAAGTTGTTCACGATCGGGTTTCAGTCATGTAATATCCCCACACCTGTCCCTTCACCAGTGCACATCTTCCACCACCAGTGGTCCCAGTGTCCCTTCCAGCCCGCCGTCACTATGAGAGTATACCAGGTACTTCTCTCTCTCCCTCCCTCCCTCCCCCCCCCTTTAGGCCCCTATGGTTCGCAATACAGATACTGAAAGGTTATCGGGTTCATCCCTTTCCCGACTTTCAACCCTCAGTTCTTATCCAAAATGATCGTTTCCAACGATTATTATCCCGTTGGCTCCCTCCCTCTCCTCCCCTTCGCCTCCACATGCTCTTGTGGTGAGCTTTCAGCCACTGACCAGCCCCCCTGGCCCCCGTTTCCCCAGGCCCTGGGTGTTAGTCTCCTCATAGATTTACTCCCCACAAGTGAATCTGGTCAGTCTCTCCCCGTCCCTCCCCCCCCCCACTCACTTCACCCGGCGTGATGCTCTCCATGTCCACCCATTTACAAGCACGTTTCGTGACTTCATCCTTCCTAACTGGGCTGGAGCAATAGCACAGCGGTAGGGCGTTTGCCTTACACACAGCCAACATGGCCGACCCGGGTTCAATTCCTCCGCCCCTCTCAGAGAGCCCAGCAAGCTGCCGAGAGTATCTTGCCCGCACGGCAGAGCCTGGCAAGCTACCCGTGGCGTACTCGATATGCCAAACACAGTAACAACAAAATCTCTAATGGAGTCGTTACTGGGCCCTCGAGCAAATTGATGAACAATGGGAGGACAGTGACAGTGACAGTGACATCCTTCCTAACAGCCGAGCTCGAACTTGAGGGAGCTCCTGCCCTGCGGAGGGGACAGTGTCACCGACGCCAGCCACGGCCCGGTTCAGAGGTTGGGGATGTTCCTGGGGCGTTTCCTACCAGAGCATACGCTGGGTGCCCCGGCTCTAGCCTAAGGCGCTCTGGGGTGCCCTGGGCTCCGCCCTCCCCTACTCTGCCCCCACCCCCGCCATGGCCAGAGGGTCTGGGGGCTCTGCCTGTTGCTGCTGACCTGCCCGGGCCCCCGGGGTGGGTGGTGGGGCTTTTCCACCTTCTCAGCCTCTGGGGGTTGGAGTGAAGAATCGGGGGAGGGGAGTTATCTCTCCCCTCCGAGTCCCAGCACCCCCACCAGAGAGCCCGGACATCGAGCCCTGCCCTCGGCCTTGGTTTCCCCTCTGGGCACAGCCTCGCTCCCTAGTGGCGCCCCAGCCCACACTCCGCAGCTGAGAATGACAAGCCATGACGACTTGGGAATCACAGCAGATGGAAGCCAGAGGCGCGGGAGACGGGCTCCGGCGGGAAGCGTAATTGAGTTGGGCTCCGGCCTCTCGGCCCAGGGCGCGGCTCTCCTGGGGGGCCTTACCCACATTCACAGGAGCCAGAGGAAAGCGAGGAAGCTGGGGTACAGTCCCTGCCCAAGGGCGCGCACACGCAGGCATGCTCGGACGTGTGCATGCAGAAGCACCCGCACGCACACGCACACACGCACACGTACGCATGCATGCACAGGCACCCACAGGCATGCACATGCACACACCCGTGCCCACACAGGCATACACACATGCTCCCACACACAAGCACACGCACAGTGCAGCCCCACACATGTCCAGCCCACATGCACACACATAGGCACTTGCTCACACATGCGCCCACTCACACGACGACATGCACGCACACACACACACACACACACACACACACACACATTCTCTCATGTGCGCCGACTCCCCGCCTCGCCCAGGACCCTCTTTCACACATCCAGATGCAGGGGGACAGCTGCACAGCCCCTGACTGAGGGCCCCGCTGTGGACGGGCCGGCAGGGGTGGACACGGGGCCTGGCTGCCCTCCCTGCGAGGGTGGACCCGTCTCAGGCGTGCTGGCGCTGGGCCATGTGCCCCTCGGCCGGCTCTCCACCATCACACTTCCAGGGGCTCCTGCTGTCCTGTCCCTCCGTCCATCTCTGCTGGGCACCCGCCTTCCCACGGTGGGTGCCTGAGCCCAGACTGGCCAACTCGAGGCAGGATCTAGAACAAAACCCCAAGGCCTTCCTCAGCGCCAGAGCAGGGGGGCCCGCAGTCGCGAGAGGCCACAGTCGGGGAGGAACGGCATTTCCGAGGGGCCCTGGCGCTGCCATTGGCGCTTCTAACCCCTCCTGGAGTTCAGGGGAGGGACCAGCTTCGGGGGTTAATGGGCTGCCCGGAACCCATGGGCTCAGTTTATTTATTGACTGATTTTTGGGGGAGGGGCTCACCCAGCGGTGCTCAGGGCTTGCTCCTGGCAGGGCTCAGGACATTCCCTGTGGGGCCTGGGATTCAGCTTGAATGAGGGAAGCCCTTTTACCCCGGAGCCATTTTCTGTCGCCGCAGCCTGAGTGTGGTCATGAGTTCGATCCCTGGTGGCCCCTCATGCGCCATCCTGGAGCTCTGGCTGCCGGACTTTGTGCCACCCCTCGCCGCAGGAGCTTTCAGCCACGCAGGCCGGCCGTGGGAGGGGGGTGCCCGCGACAGAGGGCCCCCGCCCACGCCAAACATGTGCCAAGCACCACGGCCAGACGTACCCCCTGAGCCCATGCAGACCCAGGCAAGCACCTCAGCCCTGGTCCTCATGGCAGCCACCGGCTGAGTGATGTGGCAGTCTGGATTGGATCAACTTCCCTCCGGTCGGCTTTTGTCCCCCTGAGCTGGTCTTCTCCTCCGATTCCTCCTCTCCCTACACATGGGCCAGGGTCACCTCGCTCCTTCCCTGCGATGGTCTTTGAGAGTGCCCGGGGTTCCCCTGAATTTGGGGCTGGGGTCCCGCCCGTGCCCTGCAGCCCCCAGCCCACTGCCCGCACCTCGCCAAGCTTCGCTTCCCTTCCTGTGCCCCTCTGCTGGGAGCCCGAGGGAGGGCCCGGGTGGGCATTTTCCCCCAGGAACCTTCAGGCACCGCCTCCCTCCCTCCCTCCCTCCTTTCCCTTTCCTTCTCTTCTCCCTTCCCTCTCCCTCCCTCCTTTCCCCCTTCCTTTGTCTTTTCTTTTCTTTTCCTTCTTTCTTTCCTTCCTTCCCTCCCTCTTTCCTTCCTTTTTTCCTTCCTTCCCTTCTCCCTCCCCTTCCCTCCCTCCCTCCTTCCTCTTTTCCTTCCTTCCTTCCTTCCTCCCTCCCTCCCTCCCTCCCTCCCCCTCCTCCTTAT
>JAOXYA010492392.1:0-15227 GCA_028565675.1 Sorex palustris | reverse complement strand
GGGGGGGGGGGGGGGGGGGGGGGGTCGGGGGAGGCCCCAGGAGGCTGGGCCGGGGCGATCCAAAGGTGCTGGAGGAGGCCGGGCCCGGGGGTGGGGTCCAGGGTGCTGGGGGGGCCGGGCCCGGAGAATCCGAGGGGCTGGGGGGAGGCCGGGCCGGGGTCCGGGGGTCCCGGGTGCTGGGGGGAGGCCGGGCAGCCGGGGCCTATGGTGCTGGCAGGGGAGAGGCTGGTGCCCCCAGTCCCCGCTGTCCCAGCCGAGGAGGTGGGGAGGGGCCTGCCCTGCCCTCCAGAGACCGGCCAGGGGCCCCGCCGGTGCCTCTCGGTGGGCCTGGCGTGTTGGGGTCCGCGCCCGAGCTCCCCCACGTGTGGGGGGTCCCCGGGGTGGTCAGGCCAGCTGAGGGTCTCTGCCCAGCTTGTCCTGCCCGCTGCTGCAGGTTGGAGAGAACAGAAGCGAGTCCGGGATGTGCTGGGCTCTGATGACGTTGCCCTCTCATTTTCATCGGAGTACTTTTACTGTAAAGTAGAAAAAAACCCCAAAAAATAAAGCCCCAAACTTTATAAAACCCTCATCTCCAGAAATAAATGGGACTTCCACGAATGGACTTTCTTGGCTTCCCGCTCACCCTGTTAAGATGACTGGTACCGTTTCCGGTTGTGTTTGGGGTGCGTTTAGGATGAGAAAGGCCCGGGGTGTGGGTTTTGTACCCCTGTCCAAAGCCTGGCCTCTCGGGAGCGGAAAACAGGCTTGGACATCAGGGCCGAGAAGCAGGCTTGGCGTGTGGAGACCCGGCTCTTCCCTGGCATGAGTGGCCCCCCCGCACCGCTCGGGTGATGCCCGAGCACAGAACTGGGAGTAGGCCTGGAGCATTGCTGGGTGTGGTCCCAAAATAAAAATTAAAAAAAAAAACAGGAAGAAATCAAAAGAAAAGAATCCCCAAACTCCAAAAAGCATTGCAGTATTAAATAGATGAGTTTCCTGAGCTGCTTTTAAGTTTGTTTTCAAAAAGAACACAAAGGATAGACTAGGAATATTTGTGCAGCTAAATAGCTCTCTTCGGCAGTTTTTATGCTGAAAAGCCAACTTTAAAAAGTAGGGTGATAAAAAAGCAAAAGAAATAGTTGTACTTTATGAACATAACAAAGCAGAGACAACTTCAGCCGTTTGTTTTCAGACAAGTTTTGTTCTATTATTTATTGAATTTTTTGGGGGGCCACACCCGACAATGCTCAGGGGTGACCCTTGGCTCAGCTCTCAGGAACCACTCCTGGCAAGACTTGGGCGACCCGAGAGGTTGTTGGGGATCAAACTTGGGTTGGCCACGTGCAAGTCAAGAGTCCTGTCCACTGTACTATAGCTCAGGCCCCCGTTCTGTTCTTTTAAAATAAGGGCAACATCGTTGTGTTGTTTAAATTGACTGATATTCTTTTCAAAAGTGCGTTTCCAGTGATCTGGCAAAAGTGGGAGACTCTGTGTGTGTGTGTGTGTGTGTGTGTGTGTGTGTGTGTGTGAAGAGGGCAAGGGACCAAACCTGGACCATGGCATCTTGATGCAGTTAGGTTGAACGGCTGTTGTGCAGGAACACTGTCGGAACAAGCAAGCATGTTTTCATCAAGAGTCTTGAGGATTGCAGTCAAGTTAGCAGATGGGTAGGTTACGATTAGGTTAGATGGCATATGCAGAAATAATGCTATTTATATTTAAGAATCATATTTAAAGGACTCTTTGGATGAGATAGAAGCAAAATTTTAAACAGAAGAAAAATTTTGAATTCGTTGTAGAAGATGTTATTGGTCAATAATTTAAAAGTATGAAGGAACTCTTTCTCCCTCTCCTCCCAGAGTCTTAGGTCTGAAATACTTAGGATGGGGCGGCAGCTCTTGGGTACCCTGAGTACACAAAGCCCCTGGCCCCGGGGAGGGTTTGTTGGCTGATGGGATTATTAATATTTGGAGTCCCTCCGAGAGGGCGGCAGTGAACGGTGGGAGAGAGCGGGCATGGGAGGGAAACGTGCCCACATCACGGGGCACGATGCATTTTCCCACAAAGCCAGGCCGGAAGGGATTGGAGTCTCAGTTCGGGAAGCTCGGAGGGAAGGAGGTCACGGCTGAAGGGGGTTTGGCTGTCTCAGGAGATGACCTGCAGCCACCCCTTTCCCACTTGGTCCTTACCCAGATTTACCTGGGTTTAACCCTTCCGCCCCCTTTACTGTCTTGCAGACTCTGAGTCGCCAACGGCAGGTAGTTAGTTAGGAGGTTGTAGCACCGGCTCCAAAGCGGCCGCCAGACGCGCCCCTCTGGCTCTGGGCTACAGCTGACCCTGTTTCCTGCTGCTGCTGGTCTGGCGTTTGAAAGAAGAGTTGTGGGAGAATGCCTTCTCCCTGCACCTAAAATTGGCACTGTTTCCTAAACGGAGCTCTAGATGACGAGAGGCCAGGTGACGGAGTTAGTTCTGGAGTGCTAGTTGTTTGATTCATTTCTGGATGGGGCTCTTTGTACAACTGAAGTGGACCCACTGGGTACTCTGTTGATAGGTTTATTTCTTTGTAGCGTGCCCAGGAGGATTTCGAGGTGAGAAGTCGTAACTCCAACTCCTTTGTGATGGAATGTGGGAGTTTTGTGTTTTGGGCCTGGAAGTTTTCAAACGCTGGCACTACGGATTTTGGGGGATCAAACCGTAAAGTTGGGATTTAGTAAATGATTGTCAGTGCCAGGTCTTTTAGCTAAGCGGGTAATGCTAAATTAATTTGTGGCTTCTAGTGCACCACGCAGGGCTTCGGATAGTGTGTGGGGCCTGAACTAGTGGGAGGGAGCCGTTCGTGTTCAGGCAGCTCTGATGATTGCTCTTCGGGATTAGGGGATAAAAGCCGTGCAGGGGGCTGTGGTGTGGGGTGAGTGGCCTGGCTGCTCCGGACTTGTTTGCGTTTGTCACTGGCTGGGCGGGAGGGTGGGCGCCCGCCTGCGTGGCCGCCTTTCCTATCTGACTGGGCCCAGCAGCCAGACCCCGCCCCCGCCCAGCTTCCCGGACTTCCTGGTCCAGGTGTCCCGTTTGTTGTTTGTGTTTGGGCCACGTCCGCGGTAGGTACTTGGGGCTGCTCCCAGCTCTGGGCTCCGGGGACCGTGCCCGGCCCACACGGAGCTGGCTGAGCCTGCTGCCCGGCCCTGGTGGCCTTGCTTCAAGGCGGAGCTGCACAGGGTCAGCCCAGCGTCCTCTCCTGCTGAGGGGCAGCTTCCAGAGGAGGCCGCAGCAGGGACCGGAGCCGGGACGGCGGACTGCAGCGCGGCCGCAGTCAAACAGCAGTGCCAACGCCGGAGCATCCTGAGTTGGAGCTTCCTTCACCTGCTTAAGTTACGAGTGACGTGATGTCACTTCCGCCCCCCCCCCCCAGAGGGCAGCGGGTCAGGGCCTCAGCCTGCGACTCTGCAGAGGTGCCTCCAGGGGTCTGAGTCTCCTGCTCGCAAGGTCAGCCTTTGAGAGGCTGTGCGGGCAGGAGTCAGCGGGCCCTTCGTGGGGAGCGGATGATCTCTCATCTCGCAGCCGTGGAGAAGCCGTCCCCTCAGCAGCCTCCGCAGGCGCTGGCCAGTGCGGGCCACACCATCCCCCCAACAGACACCCCCTGTCCTCCCCCACACCGTCACAGCCACGGAACTGCAGAGACCCTCACCGTCAGCCAGGGAACTGCAGAGACCCCCGCCCCCTTGAGCCGGTGCTGCTCCCCTGAGGCTCCCGCCAGCGCCCACGTCGCCCGAGCTCCCTCTGCTACTTCTCCACACGGGCTCCTCTTTCCGGCTGATCCTCACCCACGAGTGTCGGCTTTCTCCAGGCCGTGTCCGGCCCGCAGCCACTGGCACGGCAGCGCCCGCCCTGTGTGCTGACCTTTCTCGACTCTTTGTTGTCTGACCCGCCTGGCAGCCCTTTCTCCTGGTCCCCTTGGCCCCTCCCCGGTCACTGCCCGTCTGACTCAGAGTGGGACCCCGCGCGCTCAGCATCGCGTGCCACCCCCCGGGACGCCTGCTCGGCCCTGCCCGGCCGTGAGGTGAGGAGCGGCACCTGCATCCCTTCCTCCGCCACAGCGGCCGCTTCCTCCTCTACCGCGCGTCAGAGCCGGCGCCCTGGACCGGGTTCCAACAGTCTCATCTCATCCCTGCCGCAGTCCAAGGAGTTTCCCCCTATTTCGCGGCAGAGGAAGCGAATGCCCCTCCTTGCTGCCTTAGTCTGATGACAGAGACGTCGCCTCGCCCCTCTCGAGTTCAGAAGCTCTTTACAGTTTTGTTCTGAAACAAAAGCCCTCTTGGGAGAAGCATGCAGAAGGAATTCGGCTCTATTCACATGGAGAGCCGGTGGTCAGACACTGGTGATGCCGACCAGACCAGCCGCTGGCCTGTCCCCGAGTGTCAGGATGCTCCTACAGCAGTCGGGTCAGGTAGGCAGCGCGGCGAGTCCTGCCGCCCCCGCCGGCCACACTCAGTGATCTGCCCGAGCGCTCAGAAGGAACGGCAGAGCCTGGGGTGAAGGTCCAGCTTTCGGGTGAAAAGGGGCCACAGGCCATTGGTGAGGACAGCGTCAGGGAGGAGCCTCTTCTTGCCGTCAGTGTTTTAAGCAGGGCCGTGGGCGATACGGTCAGACCTGCCGGCTTCATTCAGGCCGGTTCTGAGCGAGCAGGTGAGTGTCTCCCTGCTCAGTGCTCTCCTCAGAGACAGCTTTGGCCCCAGAGCGTCTTCTGTGGACAGAACCTGTCACAATCACTGTCACTGACCTCCCGTTGTTCATCGACTTGCTTGAGCAGACCCAGTAACATTGTGAGACTTGTTACTGTGTTTGGCATATCAAATAAGTCACGGGGAGCTTGTCAGGCTTTGTCGTGTGGGCGAGATACTCTTGGTAGTTTGCCTGGCTCTCGGGGAGGAGTGGAGGAATCGAACTCGGGTCAGCCTGGTCGGCCGCATGCAAGGCCAACGGCCTACCCGCTGTGCTATTGCTCTAGGTCAGAACCTGCAAGTTGTAATTTTGATTCTGACTTTTTAGTAATGAAGCGTTCCACGTCCGTAATTTGTATGATTTCAGGGACTGGCCTGGATACCGTGAGCGGGCCGCATAGAACTGACTTTTTCATGTTTGTGGCGAGAGAGAGGACAGATGTCAAGTCCTGAGTTGCATGGAGTTAGCCCATTGGTCCGTTGTTAAAGTGCTGACAGGTTCGGAAGGAATCAAAGCTCACAGTGTCGCAGTGAGTTTGATCGTTGTAACTCGGCATTTACCCCAACCTGCCCGCCCCTTACCGACCCAGCTAGCCGCCACCCCCCACACACGGCTGGCTGCCGAGACGAGTGAAATGCATCGTCCTTTCACTGAGAAACCTTCAATGTGATGAAGATCGTAACGTATCATGATGTCTGGGGCAAGTGACCAATTCCACTCGAACGTGGTGACCGGGCGAGTAACCGGGCACTGGAGGAAGAAGAGATCGCTCCTGGCGGCGGGACGAGAGACGTTCCGGGGGAGGCGGAGGGAGCGGGAACGTCCAGCTTGGAAGTTACCCGCCGATTCTCCGCGCGTCTGTGCCCTGCTGGGTTTGAGCCCGGGGGCCTTAGCGACCTGGTGCTGTTTGGCGTTGCACTCCGTCAGCGGTGCTGGTGGCATGTTTCATCCAGTTTGGACTCGAGGGAGATGCGGTGGCAGAGTCTGTGCGAAGGGTGGCAGAGGGTCCCAGGGAGAGGCTGGTGCCGAGAGAGAGCATGGCGGGGGTCGGGGGCAGGTGCAGGGGATGAGCGCCATCTCTTCCCTGGGTGCTGAGGGTGCTGGGGGGGACAGGGTGCCCCTGAGGGCCGGCAGGAGTGGAGCTGTGCAGAGCTGCAGCGGGTCGGGAGGCAGAGGGACTCGGAGCCTCAGGGGGACGGTGTGGGGTGCCGGGAGCCCCGTCTCCCAGCCCCCTCCCCCCGCGAGGGACCCTTCGGCCTGGCTCGAGTGGGCGGAATGGACCGGGAGGGTGGCAGGTGCTGTCAGCCAGCCGTACCCGGGCCGCCCGTCCCTGAGGCGGCCCTCTCGGGAGTGTCGCTGCTTCCCGTAAGTCTTTATGGCCCTGCGCTTTCCCGGAACCGGCCGCCTTGTGCTGAAGTCCCTCCGTGCCCGCCTGGACGGTTGTCCATCCCCCCACCCCCACCCTGCTCTCGTGACTTGGCCAGACTTCAAACTCCTCCTGGTTCAGACGTGTCTCGCCTGCCCCTTCCCTCGGTTTTGGTCGTTTTGAAACGGGTGCCCAGGCCGGCCTCCCAACTTCCCGGGTGGCCAGTCCAGGACTCGCAGGGCCGGAGCCCCGGGGCGTCTCCCCGCAGCCCGTTTGGACCCTGTGTTTGGACCCTGTGATGCGTCTGCTCGCGGCCGGGCTGGGGAAGGAGAGTCTGGGCCTCCGGGCGCCTGCTAGAACCCGAACCTCGTGGGCCCCGGCTGGGGCTGGCGCTGCGCTGGCTCCGTGCCATTCGTGAAGGGACAATAAAAGTTTATGGGCCCAACTGCGGGAAAGTGGCAGCCGGGATGGAGGCTGTGGTGTGGCGGGTCGCCAGAGGTCAGCTACCTGTCACACCTGCCCCAGCCGCTGCAGTGACCGTCCCGTCCACGGGAGCTGCGCGCACGGGCCCTGCAGCTCGGGTCCCTCTCGTCGAGTCCTTCCTGGTAGAATGAGGTGATTCGGGTACAGGCCTTTCCCGAGGGCCCGTCCTGCTGGGGGAGTGGCCTTCAGACCGAGAGCCAGAGGGAGAACTGTGGTTCGGGGGGCCGGAGCCATAGCTTTCAGGGCACGTCCTGCTTTCAGGGGTGCAGGCAGGAGGAGAAGCTGTTCACGGTGGCGGGCGCAGCCGCCGTCTCTGGAGCGCTGGGCTCGGGCCCAGCAGCAGGGCTGGGAGCCGCCTGGGTGACCCTCTCCCATGGCCCGCCCCAAGCCTGCCATTATCCGGCCCACCGGGAGAGCAGGTCGGAGCGACCCATCAGACAGATTGCTTGGACCCTGAACTGGGCTTCTCGCCATCAGTGGCCTCAGTCGGGCCTTGTTGGTCCCAAGAGTCGTTCCCGCGATGGGGAAGGTCCCGTCCAGGTGGGCCCATGTCAGCTGGGAGAAGCCGCGGGGGTGTCCCAGCCTTTCCCATCGACTCCTTCCTGCGCCCGTCCTGCCGGTAGCCCCGAGTCTAGGCCTGGGGGGGGAGGGGGCCTGTGACCGCCTCCTTAGGCGTCTGTCCCTGCCTCTTCCTCCTCAGCCCGTCCCCCAGGCAGGGGCCCTGCTCTTCCGTCTCCAGTGACCCCCTGGGAGCCCTCGTCCGTCTCCTGGACGCCACCCCGGGGTGCGGCTCACAGCCGTCCTCTGTGCTTCAGCTGCACCGACCCCCCCCATGCCCAGAGCTCCTTCCCCCAGTGCTCACTGTGATGTTTGCTTACCTGCTGGACCCGGAAATCCTGTCACCCTGGGGCCTCCTGGGCCGTTCTCACCTTTGCCAGCTACTTGCCAGGCCCTTATCTTGGTCTCTGGGCCACGCCTGGCGGTGCTCAGGGCTGACTTCTGGCTCTCTGCTCAGGGTTCACCCCGGTGGGGCTGGGGTTGAGCCCCCGTGAGCCGCGGGCAGGAAGCAGCTCGCCGCTGTGCTGTCTCGACAGCCCCACCGTGTGTCGTGGATGCTGCCCGTCCAGAGGCTGAAGAATCCACCAGAAGCCTCACGCTCTGGCTGTGTCCCCGGCGAGAACACAGGCCAGGCGTGGGGCTCCGTGGAGAGCTCCGTCTCTGGGCTCATGCGAGGCTCAGGGTCCGGTCCCTGGCAGAGACGAAACACAGGAACCGTCGGCAGTGATGAGCCTGGTGCGAAGCCCGCAGCACCGTGAATACAAACCCAAACTTACACGTTCAGAGGCAAGTTCCAGCTTTGTGCCTGTGCTGTTGATTTGTCTTTGGAGGATCCAGAGGTGTTTTGATCAACTCAGTGCAGAATGGTTAAATTAAAGCCATCTCTCTGGTGGAGAAAGGTCTGGAAATGTTGCTGGTCTCGTCAGGTGGGCTGTCTGCAAAGGCGGTCTCACGCGGGCACCTCCCACCAGGGCACGAGTCTTGGTCCCAAACCTGTGTCGGCAGGGTTGGGGGACGGCGGGCTCGGGGTGGCGGGCACTGCCATGTGGGGAGACTGCGCGCACGGCAGCACCGTCCTGGGGAGGGAGGCCCGTATCCACGGGGAACCGTCTGGGGGAGGCTCGTGTCCATCGGGAACCGTCTAGGGGAGGCCCGCATTCATCGGGAACCGTCTGGGGGAGGCCCTATCCATGGGGAACCGTCTGGGGGAGGCCCGTGTCCATTGTCTCTTGTTTTGTGGTCCCCGTAGAGAGCTGTGTCCGTTAGGAACTGGCCTTGCTCCACACCCCCTGGGACAGTCTTGCCCCTTTCCAAGGCTATAGACCCGATGTCCCCAGACGTGGCTGGCCTGCTGCTTCCTTTTGTCCTCTGGATATGTGCCCTCACTGGGGCAGATGTCCAGTGCCCACGCGCTACTCCCGAGACTTCCCCCACTTCTTTTCCGGTGCCCCTCCAAGGGACAGTGTGGCCCCATCCCTGCTGGCCACCGTGTCTGTTCCTATGGAACCCGGAAGGGTTTGCCCCCTCGTGGCCCGAGCACTCCCTGACTGTCCACTGTCCCTGCCCTGGGCTGAGGGCTCGGTCCTCGGCGTGGTGCTGACCTGCCACATCTCTGTGTCCGCTTGGAAGACGGTGGGCAGGGCTGGGCAGGGCCGGGCTCCGACTGCCCGCATCTGCCTGGAGGCTGCAGTGCCCCTAATGTGCGCGTCTGGGGGTAGTCAGTGCTGCTTCCGGCATGCAGAGGAGAAAAGGGCGGGAGGGGACAGTCGTGGGGGCAGCTTAGTGGTCGCGGGACGACTAGAGGGGGGAGGAGGCTACCTGGCATGACAGGTGTCAGCAGGGGAGCCGCTCGGTGGCAGGAAGGACCAGTCTGAGACAGGCCCGGCTACTCGAGGCTCAGGGCTGGGTGAAAGGTGGGCACGGGTCCTGCCTCTCTGGGGGTCCCGGGCGTGGGTTCCTGCTCCTTCATCCCTGCAGTCTCTGGACCCTGCAGTCTTGGGCCCTGCTCAGAGTCCGGGGAGAGGGGCCCGCCCTTCGCTCCGCATCTCCGGAAGGGCTCGGAGGGAAATGCCCCCGGGCCAGTGTAGGAGGTTCGGGCCCGAGGGAAGCAGCCTTGCCCAGCCCAAACCACACCTGAGGCGCCGCGCGGGTGCCGTTGGGCCAGACGCTCCGCGAGCCTGTGCTCATGCAGTGTCCAGTGCAGTGACCTCCCCAGGTGTGGGTTGCTGTTGAAGCTTCCTGTTCTGGAGAACAAGCATCATTTAACCCCGTCTCTGCTGTTGAAATTTATATTGCATCTAAAAGTTTTTGCTCTTATTAATTTAATAATTACGTGATACATACTCTGGGCTGGAGCGATAGCACAGTGGGTAGGGCATTTGCCTTGCAAGCGGCCAGCATGGCCGAGCCGGGTTCGGTTCCTGCACCCCTCTCGGAGAGCCTGGCGAGCTACCGAGAGTATCTCGCCCGCATGGCAGAGCCTGGCAAGCTCCCCGTGACGTATTCGATATGCCAGACACAGTGACAACAAAGTCTGCAATGGAGACGTTACTGGGCCCGCTCGAGCAAAGCGATGAACAACGGGAGGGCAGTTTGTTGTTTGTTTGACAAAGGTCAGCAGCTGGAAGACGCCTAAATAAATACTTTCCGTATCTTCATCTGGGCAAGACGTGATAGCTTTTGGCTCCCACTGCCCGAACTTGTTACTGCATCAGAGGGTCGACTTCCTCCTGCCGTTCCTTTCTTGACACTGACACAAACTGCTACCACACTTCCCAGTCTCTGCTCTGAGGCAAGCTTTCCCCTCTTCACCATTTTTCCTGCTCTTTTCTGTTTGTTTTTGGGTCACATTCGGCGATGCTCAGAACTTACTCCTGGCTCTGCGCTCAGGGAACCCTGCAGGGGAGGCTGGGGGGACCATATGGGGTGTTGGGGTGAAACCCAGGCCCGACACATGCAAGGCAAGCACCCTGCTCACTGTACTAACTCTCTAGCACTGCCTCCGTCCCGTTTGTCCTAGTCTAAGATCTACAATTCTTTTTTGTCACAATAGGATGTTCATTTTAGTCAGAGGGGAAAAGGTTTGGGACTGGAGCGACAGCACAACAGGTAGGGCATTTGCCTTGCACATGGCCAACCCGGGCTTAATCCCTGGCATCCCATAGGCTTGTGCTCAGGGTTCACGTCTAGTAGTACTCCGGAGATCATATGGTGATCATTTGGGACCATAGGGTCCTCTGAGCACCACCAGGAGTAACTCCTGAATGCAAAGCCAGGAGGAACCCCTGACCATCGCCGGGTGTGACCCAAAAGGCAAAAAAAAAAAGAAAAAGATTTTTTTCACAAATATTTTTTACTTCATTTGGGGTTTTGGGGGGGTAGCTATAGAGTCATTCAACATATTATTTAACTTTTTTATTTAGAAAAGAGTTTGAATGCATAGTTGAAATTGTATAGCAGAGGTAGTTAACTAAACTAGTAAAGTCTTTTTTATTTTTATTTTATTTATTTATTTATTTATTTGCTTTTGGGGTCACACCCAACCATGCTCAGGGGTTCCTCCTGGCTCTGCACTCAGGAATTAGTCCTGGTGGTGCCCGGGGGACCCTATGGGATGCTGGGAATCGAACCTGGGTCGGCCGCGTGCAAGGCAAACGCCCTCCCCGCTGTGCTATCACTCCAGTCCCAGGTAAAGTCTTTAAAAAAAAAAAACATTACAGTGCTGCATCTTTAAAGTATAGGTCCAACTCCTTGGTACAGCAGCCACATAACTTCATAAAGCAAACAAGGGACGTAGAGATCGCTTAGTAGAATGTGTTTTTCACAGGCAGTACACCCGGACTCAATCCCCAGCACCATATGATCTCCTGAGCACTGCTAGAAGTGAACCCTGACTGAGCACAAGCCGTGAGTGGCCCCCAAAACAGCAAAACCCACCACCAGATAAATCAGAAAACGCATCCGCAGGAGCGAAAGCAAAGAAAACAAGTCAGTACTACACATTAAGTCGAGTGTGATGGTGGGCCCGGAGCAATAGTACAACAGGAAGGGCATTTGCCTTGCACGTGGCCGACCCGGGTTCGATCCCCAGCATCCCACAGGGTCCTCCAAGCACAGCCAGGAGCAATTCCTGAGTGCAGAGCCAGGGTAACCCCTGAGTATTGCCGGGTGTGACCCAAAAAGAAAATAAATAAATAAATAAATAAATAAAATTTAAAAATCAACCAAGTGTGATGCAAGTCCAACGAACAAGTTACTTTTAAAAATCCCGTTGGGAGCACTAAGTCAATGATGGTTGGAGGGTTCACTCGGGATGGGAGATGCGTGCTGAAAGTAGACTATGGACCAAACATGATGGCCGCTTAATACTTGTATTGCAAACCATAATGCTCAAAAGGAGAGAGAGAGAAAGAGAGAGAGAGAGAGTAAGTAAGTAAGAGGGAATGAGGGAATGTGTCTGTCACGGAAGTGGAGAGGAAGGTATGTAGGGAAGGTGGTGGGAGGAAGGACACTGGGAACATTGGTGGGAGGAAGGACACTGGGAACATTGGTGGTGGAGACTGGGCTTTGGTGGAGGGATGGGTACCTGAACATTGACTAGAACACAATCATGAAAGTTTGTAAGCCTGTCACTGTATCTCACAGTGATAATTAAAATTAAATTAAAACATTTAAAAAAAGAAAAAAATTGAAAATGATACTAAAAATCCCTTTGGCCATGCAGGTCACATGTTAAAGGTTTTGCGGATTAACACGCGGCTGTCATTAGGGGTTGGGGGCATTCCTCGGTCTAGTCACTTCCTTCTCTCTCGTCACTCACTGCCACAGGAAGACTCACGACACTTTGTCCCCCAACCACGGAAGCATGTGGGTTCTCTGCAAAAGCCTCTAAGCCTCCTCACTGAGTGACTAATTTTAAAATTAATCTGGACGGGATCTGTGCACATGAGCACTGCACTCAATCCAGCCCTCTGACACTTAGAGAGAACATGGATAAAGGGTGGCATGTCCTCCTGGCCTCCGTGTCAGAAAGAATCCAAGGGGCTGGAGTGATAGCTCAGCGGGGAGGGCGTTTGCCTTACACACGGCTGACCCAGGTTCGATTCCCAGCATCCCATATGGTCCGCCAAGCACCGCCAGGAGTAATTCCTGAGTGCATGAGCCAGGAGTCACCCCTGAGCATCGCTGGGGATGACCCAAAAAGAAAGAAAAAAGGAAAAAGAAATCATCCTAAAGCCCCTTGCTCCGATTCACAGTCCGGGTGCAGGGAATTGAAACAGGAGCAGAGCCCGGCAGCCTTTAGTCTAGGGCAGGAACCAAACTATGTGACAGTGAATGAACGATGCAGGGGGAGGCGGCCTCACCCGAGACACCACATCTCTGCCCCTCTGGCAGGAAATAACCCGCAAGGACCGCAGATCTCAGAAGAGACGTCCAGTCTCACCTAGGGCTTCGAGATGAAATCATCCGAAGATCCACTCTCAGTAGAGGGATGTTAGAATATGAAAAAAGAACTGTCTCTCTGGAAAAGATTACGGACCAGAACTAAAGTTGCGAAAGGTAAGAGTCGGCCAGTCTGAGCGGAGAATTCCCTGCCACATCCCAGACCGGTACCGTCATCTGTGTCAGATAAGCCACCGCCAATTGTGAGCCTCTGATGGTTCACCAACATCCATAGTTTAAAGCACCTTCTAAGAGTGGAGTTACAACCCGTGCCAGGGCACAGCTCCACAGGACGATGGAGGAGCAGGCCTCTGCCAAGGGGCCCGGCCTGCATCACCAGGGCATTGTTTCATGCCAACAAAGGCTTAACGAATAGGGAAACCACGACCCCCACCAGCTGGGAACAAGCAAAACTAATCACCACACTTTCAACATCCCCGTTCATAGCAGAAACGAGGTACCTGGTCAAACTTTGAGTCCGTTCATTTCATTTCTAGGGAGTAGCTCTCAGTCTCACTCAAAATGTGCAGTTATTTATATGGTTTTAGTGCATATAGTGTTTAGAGTAAGAATTCAAATAACCTGTGCGTCCGGCAACAGGGGATTAATTAAGTACTTTGCATCTAAGACGAATGGTGTAGTTTATACGTGTATGAATATGGAAAGAGAGTCATAACATTCAAAATTAAGTAGAAGGGTCCGGAGAGATAGTGCAGTGGGGAGGGTGTTTGCCCTGCGTGTAGCTGACCTGGGTTCAATCCCTGTTATCCCATATGGTCCCCCAAGCACTATCAGAAGTAATTCCTGAGTGCAGAGCCAGGAGCAATCCCAGAGCATCGCTGGGTGTGACCCAAAAAGCAAAATAAATAAATGTCTACTAAAAAATGAATTAATTTAAAAGCATTAGTTTATCATCTTATTTTAGTTATAATTTCGGTTTTAAATTTTAGATGTAGAAGTATAAACATATGTCCGTGAATACATAAAACATCACAAGCATCTATCTGCATATGCATTGCACATAGAAAATAATGGGGAACCGATAAATCTGTTACCTCTAAGGCACTGGGATGGAAGAAAGGACATGTATGAAGTGTGATGTTACCTCTGTATCATCTGACGTTTTTAAATAGTTGTTTTGTTGTTGTTGGGGAGGGGTTCGATTTGGGGAGTCATAGTCATCTGTGGTCAGGGCTTCCTCCCAGTGCCGTGCACTCCTGAGCGTGCTCAGGGGAAGATGCAGTGCCAGGGATGAATCCCACATGTCCTGCAAGCCAGCATATGCTCCGACCCACTCAACTCTCTTGGCCCAATTCTAATTTTTAATTCTAAAAGGGAAATTTTACAGTTATGACAATGCTGATTTTATGTGAATATGAGTCAGTGTTACCTTAGACAGACTATATCACTTTACCAAATGCTGCAGCAATGTCAAGCAAGCTCAGATCTCTTCCACCCATGGGAAGCACGGATATTTTGCACCCCCGTCATACCACTGGGCTGGAGCAATAGCACAGCGGGCAGGGCGTTCGCCTTGCACTCGGCAGACCCAGATTCGATTCTTCTGTCCCTCTCAGAGAACCCGGCAAGCTACCGAGAGTATCCCGCCCGCACGTCAGAGCCTGGCAAGCTCCCCGTGGCATATTCGATATGCCAAACACAGTGACTATGCCAAAAACAGTAACAACCAGTCTCGCAATGGAGACGTTACTGGTGCCCACTCGAGCAAATCGATGGACAACAGGAACACAGTGACAGTAATGCCACTAACCACTAAAAGGAGTACACAGGTCATAGCGGACAGGCCTGGGAGGTGAGCCAGATTTGTGCAGTCTGGTGCAGGAGCCATCACAAGCCCATGACTTACCATGCCTCTATTCCAGGGTGATGTCTGCATGGATTATAATTATCAGGAACACACGTCTGTTCATGGCACCACAAACTCAATCATTAATCCTGTTGAGCAAAGGAGCACGTGGCATGCAGTGTCATTACTCAGATCTATCACTATTATGTACCTCACCACATAATTGTCACCATCAAAATACCACAGTACTGTTTTTAAGTACTACCGGCACATTTGACACAAGACTTCAACCTCTTGGGTTTTTTTGGTTTTTGTTAGTTTTCAACGGCCAAGATGCAGAGACTATAAAACCCAGCTCCCGGAAGAGAACAGCGCGGAGTCTCCTGCCCCTGCGCCTGGCTGTCCTCACCGGGGCCCCTTGGAGGGGGGCGGGTTGAGTTTCCTTCCCCCAACCCCAGCAGAGCCCCAGCAGCCGAAGACCTCCAGAACCAGCCACAGCCATGCTGAGACCACTCTTCGCACACATGAAGGTACCGGCAGAGGAACACAGGCATGCGGGACCCGGGGCTGAGATCTCCAAGCCTGCTCGGATCGGGACTGGCCTTCTCCACCCAGATTCCCCCATCTTCCAGTAGGTAGGCATTACACCCAGCAGCTGCTGCCGGCGCCAGGGTCCCATCAACGGCCAAGACGCAGAGACTATAAAACCCAGCTCCCGGAAGCGCGCAGCTGCAAATGCGGCCACGCGACATCTCATTATCTCATTTTTCCTTTGGAGAAAGCGGCAGCCCACTGAAAATATCCTGCCCGCACAGCAGAGTCTGGCAAACTTCCCGTGTCGTACTCAATATGCCAAATACCAGTAACAATGATGGG